>QNGE01002797.1:0-37832 GCA_008508345.1 Paragonimus westermani | reverse complement strand
AAAGGCCCCACTGGCACACCTCCCGGTCTTATTCCTTCGAGTTTACACTGGATATGTGGTGTGTTGGTGGAACTGCAATTGGTGCAGCGCAAGCCAGTTGCAGTGATGGCTAAGCGCAGGCGTCCTTTGGCTTCGGTCACTGTGACAGGCTAATCCGAATCGAATGCCGCAATCCATGTAGGAAATCCACACGCAAGTGATCTCACTCTGTTCTGGGTATCGGAGATCAGGAATGCTGCAGCAGGCGCACAAAAGGCCATGCGTGGAGAGCAGGCAGACAGGATGCTAGCTACAGTTACATGGTTGTGGCATATGGACTTAGTGAAGTACGCAAGGCATGCGAGTTCAGATACACTGTACCGGACATTAACTGAGTGTGTGTAATTTGCAATAATCTGATGTTTTCTTTGTACTGCCCGAACTACACAATCTTGAGTTTATAATTTTTACGGAAATCCATAAATCTGGCTACATTTGGTGTTCTCAAAGAACTCCTTGCGCAACGTTGCAGACAGCAACTATTGAATTGGCACTCCAGAAAAATAAGCATGATTCCCGGGTGGACGCACTGGACTCTAAGAAAGTGTTATGGATCACGTTGTGTGAGCCCACGCTCTACGGACCACACGAGACTATGTACAATAATCCTACGCACGCGTATAGCCGAGATCCTTAGGTAAGCCGTACGATTGAATTCCGCCGTAGTGTTCTTCTGATTTCCCTAAATGACGTAACGATAGGCAGTTAACGTGAGTTCACCGTAATATAGCGACAACGAGTGATATATGGGTCCAGTTTACTTTGAGTTACAGCAATCGGTTCTATTTCACCAAGTGCACCCTCACGTATTTCATTGTGAAAGGTGAGGATACTTAATTATGATGGAAATATATCGTGCAACTTTTCACTGTACATAGGTCATTCAGTTGCGCACCGGAGCCCCGTTAGCCCATACCGTAGATGGTTGCCATTGCTGAACTGCTTGGAGGAGGGGTTGGATTCTGCAGCAGCCTCGCCCACTCTGCAACGTAATAACGGAACTGATGAGTGCGGTAAAACGGGATGGGCGGGGAAAAGCGGAATGAACAGATGGGGTGGGTTAAAATGCATGGCACGAAAGGGCTAATGCAAGCAAGCAGCGCAGATACGGATGATATGGTGAGGGTACAAATGAAGGCCAGCGGTGCAAGCGGTGAAACTGATAGCGTGTAACTCATTAACACACTCGACACTTGAGAACATTAGCAACATTCGAGTGTCCGGCACACCGCTGATGCCAACAACGGCAACAGCTGTCGCACTGAACCCAGTCAGTTAAGTCCTCATCATTCAGATCCTCTCGACCACATCCCGAACAATGTTTGCCTTCCACGGGAGGATGGTGCTTTCTATGAAGGCTACACTTACATTTTTTGTGACATACTTGGACGAGGAATTGCTGCGGGTGTGGCGCAATCGGACATTCCCAGCGAACTCCGAGTCGTCCATCGTTGCCGGCTAGTTTCCAAATCCTATTGTTGAGACGTTTTCTGCATAGATTGCTTCCGTTGCCTCGACTGAGAACTGGATGTGGATGGCTGGCACAGGTACAAACACTTTTTCGTTTGATGGAGCTATATCTAAAAGCTGTTTCCACGCTCTCCTAGCCCACTCATACCTCTCACTGGGCATGCTGTTGACTACCTCACAAATGTCCCAGGTACAGTTTCTAGTCTCTATCATTTTGCTCGCCCTACTTTTTACCTTTCCCTTAATAAAACATCCCGAGCCTGACCGTCAACTGAGCAGCCTTGCTAATAGCCCGGCAACAGCCACCTACTGCTTCGTAACATGTTGCTTGCATCGATTGGGTTATCACTATAACACAAAACAAGGTGTCTGCATGCGAGTTCCAAAATATTGAAGAAGGAACACGTACAGGACCCACGACCGTCAACGCTGGGTACGTGCTCATCAGTAAACATTACATATCTGACACGCAAACAGCTTTCTTCCAGTTGTATCCAGCTATCTTAAGTGCATACGGGGTAAGTTGTTCCAATTCACAGTGCCCAGTGCTCTTCCACAGGCAGCGGGCGAGTTTGTAGATACTCACCAAGCTCCCTGTTGCGACTGCAAATGCTGCTATCTATCCCACTGAACTCATCCTCAGATTTGCAATGCAAGAGGTCACTCATTTCTTCAGCGAGAAATTTTCTCTCCTTTAAAGATATCCCCTTTAAGTGCCTACATCTGTCAAGCATGTATTATTTCATATGAAGTGAACAGAACAGAATCTCAGCATTAGGAAAATATTCTTCCAAACTTTCCAGCTGTGCCGGGTGTCTATCTGCCGTGGTCGTCTTTACATCCCTTGTTGACATTAGTTGCTTGAAGCTGTCCAACATGACCTCAAAACAGAGCAAACTTTCATTGGGGAAAAACTATAAAAAATGCTCCTACCTTTATCATTACAATCCGGGACAACAACGTGCCATAAATGGTAGATTCCGTTGTTGTACCGAGCTGTGGAATCCGCCATGACAACACTCCCGTACTTTACGTTCAGTTCTCGGAGCCTTTCAGTCGTAAACGACAAAACCAACAGTTTACCCTCATCGTCCTTTTTCAACTACATAGGTCCTACAGGTTCTAGCCTCTTCCGTATATTCTTTAGATTGTAATCCGGATGCTCCCCTAATCACTTATTCTGTCTTAACGACCTTACATCACTAGGATTCATCACTATATCACACTAACGCCTAACATAGTCGATGACTTTTTGGGTCCTATGGGAACTATCCAACAACCCACATACAGCTTTATGTGCCGTAATTTCCAGCCTACGGTTGGCCGGATATAATCCGGGGTCGACCGACATTGTTCGATGATTGTAAACCAAGTAGCTATGCGATATACACAAACCTCCCTCATTGTACGAGACATGAATAACCGACAGACATTGCAAATTCTGAAACCCGTAACACGCTTGCCGTTCGCCTGCTCTTCCCAGTACAGTGCACACAAAACAGGTAGCACTGCTTATACACCGCACATTCCGGAATTTTCTTCCCCGAATTCCGGTAGTACTGTGCACGCGTTACACAATTCCTCAAAACGTAACTCGTTATTGTCTAAGTGAAACTTTCCCGACTTTCGACGAAATTCCACGAACGTGTCACAATAGAAACCATCCGGAAAGTATGCTCGAAACATCTCAATGAGGTCCATCAGTTCCGACGTCTTGCGCGAAAACCGGTTATTTGCCGACCTACGCATCAACGCCTGACTTTATACAACGAACCAGCCAAGTAACAATCACCGCATCCAAATCTGCCTAAAAACACTCTACAGCCGCCAACGCACATCCGGTGATCATTGGCCTACTGGCCAAGGCCGTGCCGAAAAAGAGGTGTTTGGAGGATGGAGAGGATGCACTGTCGAAGAATTTCATCATTATTCAATGTAGATGGTCCCAGAAAAATGTGTAGGAAATTTTGTCAGTGTGGGGAAGATGGGAGAGCACGTGCTTTTACGGGGGACGGATGGACCTCTCAACTGGGCTTCGTCCTTTGCTCAAAATCCAAAGAATTTTGTGGAACTCGCAAACTGCTCATCCGCTGCGGGATTTCGAGTGTCCGGGCGGGGAGGAATTCTGTCTCGCGTGATATATATATCAGTGAAATCAAGAATGGGAGGGAAAATCACGCGATAAACGGGAGAAATTCAATTGACTATTTGAGCTATGATGAAACATGGAACATGTGATTTTCTGGCATTACCTTTAATCTAACAGTAATATCATTGTTAATTGATGAAATATGTACCACGTGAACAGTTGTTATAAAATGATGTGAATGGAGATCAATTATCAGCTTTTCCTAGTATATGATTACTCCCGAATTTAGACGTCGATTTTCACTGTACGGCTGGCATATAGTATGAAAAGAGTGTTCGACAACACCGAGAGGTTGCCAGATGGTCTATCAAGAGGAGGAAGTGGATAGGTTGCAATGCAAGGCTTGTATGTAGTCATGAGACGAATAGATTGAAGTTCTGTCTTTTCCAAACAGTTTTAGAATGCTCAGCGTTTGCATAGTGGTTTACAGCACACACAAGCTATCAATGAGTATGGAGTAAGAACGTACCAAGTTGACTGGGTTATTATTGACGGACGGGTGTGTACTGGGACCTGTACGCGTTGACTATAGACATGTTTCTTGTTCACATGTAAGTCTGAAAGCGTAACTATGCGCAAGATCTATGCGGAAATTAGTAGCCTCGATCATTTCGTGGGGTTCGTGACGTAACGTCACGAAACACAGGGGATTTCCTCTCAGATGTTATTAGGTCCGTTTTCAAAGATATCGCCCTCAGACAGGTAGAGGTTGAAAATAGAAATGACGTTTGTCATTGTTAGGAAAGTTTCTAAGCTTCGTTTGAAGTTATGTATATTCTTACTGACTCTAAGTGCATGGGGGAGTTTGTTCCAAATGTAAGAATATTTGACCAGGAAAAATTTGGACGCAGTTTTTCCCGGGATTTAAGAGCCGACAAATTGAAGTCCTTGTTTCTGAAGTTATAAATTGACCTGTGTTGTAAGCTAGTCGCGAAGCTGACGGTGAATTTATTGATATATGCCAGATTTTACATGAGTCCAAGGTTATGCTTCAGTCTCTGTAACCAAACAGGATCGAGTGCAAGCATCTGGCAACGTTCTCTGTCGCTCAGAGAGGGTGGATAGTCCAATGAACCCTTCGTGATTGCATGCTGGAGACTTTCCAGGGTTACCCTATCAGACTTGCGCAGGTGGCTGTATATGAATGTTCAGTACGCAAACTGGGGTCGAGTGCACAGTTTATAAAGGTGTTATCTAGCGGCAGGTAGAAAGAATAAACGTTTGACGTAACCCATCGACTATCTAGTTTTAGCAACTAGAAAAGATATATGTTCTGCAAAATCGAATGAGTTTCAGTAGCGTATAACTGGGTCACGCACTGAGTTGGCGATTGATATGCTGTGATCGTCCAGCTTTACAGAGCCATCTGGTACGTGACAACCACGCGCAACGACAGTGGATTTATTGGCTGAAAATTTCCTCACCCAAGTTTGACCTCAAGTCTCTAATGACAATGAAGTCTTTCCGTATAATTTCTAAGCAAAGAATTAGATTGTCAAGATGAAAGTGTGAACAGGTTTGCTATCATCAGCTAATAGGAGTAGTTTGCCATGCATGATAACTTCACGTATATCGTTTATATATATAAGGAAGAGTAACGGTCCCAGCACACTTCCTTCTATCACCCCACTAGTAACCGGTCTGAGTGTTTGGCTGTTGTCTCCTATTTGCATTGTTTGTGTGTGGCCTGTGAGATATTAGGAAAACCAGCTATGCAGTGGATCACGTATACCAAAGGATACTATTTTGATCAGAAGACGTATATGAGGCACTCGATCAAAAGCCCTTTCCATATCCAACAGTATGATGATAACCACTTCTCCGGCGTCAGTAGATTTTGTCACATGGTTAAGAGGTTCCAGCTGGCACGTCATACAAGAACGTTGGCCAAGAAACATGCTGGGAGTGGTTCGTAAGGTTTCACGATAATAGGAAATTGACCATGCGGTTTTTATTATCTTTTTAACACCCTAGAGCAAATTGAAGTATGGCTAATGGGACGATAGCTGTCGACGTCATGTCGCGGGCCACTTTTGTGACAAGGCTTACTTGTAGAACTATTCCACTGAAGAGGAAAGGGGTCTGGTGTCAACGGAAATGTAAAAATATTAAGCAGGAGCAGAGAGATGTCTTCCCCTCCGTGTTTTATAGCAACAGGGTGAATGCCATCAGGACCAAGTGAATAAGGGAGTTTGATATCAGTTAACTGGAAGCGTATGAGCCCTTTGTCCTTAGGGATACGACCCAGGAACGTACTCGTAGTTGTAGAAAGAGTTGGAGACAGTATGTGTCCTTCAGTGCAGAAGGAGGCAGCAAAATATGAATTGGAGTCCACGCAGATTGTTCTGTGGCGTTGTTACTGAGATGGCAGGATCTCTCTCATAGTTCCTGCGTCTCATCAACTGCACCAACTGCGGGCTATTATCTATGTTGTTAAGCGCACGCTTTTCTTCACTTGGTTAGGGGTGTTTTGGCTTTATATTCAATGAAACTAGACTTTTTATGCATTTGCATGATAAGATGGAAGTCACGTGCTTTTTGGTACCGTGATTTAAGAATGTGAGCTTACATTGCTCCGTTCTATTGGGAATCATTCCGTTACCGTACACATTGCGGCGTTTTGATCTCTGCGGGGCTAAGATGTTCATACAGGGTCTGAAGTGCTGATTAAATACTCTAGTTGCAGTAGTACAATCAGAGGTCAGAAAAAATGTTTCACGCCAAAGATCTCAGCGGGGTGGTGGACACGTTCCAGCCAACGAATTTAGTCTGGCGGTAATGCACGACGGTCGTCTCTTTTACAGCTTTTGGGTGGAAAAGGAAGTTAACTGCGTTGTGATCGCTTCTGGATACTGATTCAAGGGGGACACAGTAGCAGAGGTGGTGTCTGTTGTAAAGATGCGGTCTAAAGTGTGATCTCGTCTGGCAGTTGCTAAAACATGTTGGCACCATCCGTTTATTTGGACACATGCGAGGAACTCGGCTTGATTTGCAGGGTCTGTGAAGGAGATCCAGGAAATAGTAGGCATGTTGCAATCTCCGCAACTTATTTTGTACTGTGAAGGTGAGGTCGAAACATACTTCAGTCCATCAATAACGTTCATCATGTCAACATGAGTGGCACTGGGTGGTCTGTAGACACATCCTTAGAGTAATTCACAGCCGAACGTTGAGGCTATCTGATCAAATCAGTATCGTGTGGCCAAACTAAATGTGTTAACGTCAGATTAATAGTGCGTCTGGAAAAGCCGCAGTCAATACCTTTACCGCTACCATATCTCAACAGCCAGATGAATTTAGGAGCGTTGGAATCTTCCAGGACGAGCAGACAACAAAGTGACCGGCATGCCGTTTGGAATGATTCGAGCAGCCTGGTCATCCTCTTGTGTCGCTCACGGACCTCAATATAGCCGATCAACCACCAGCTGTAGATTGATATGGCAGACCACGAGCCTCTGCGTAATCTTCGAGGTGACCGCAATTTCTGAGTTGCTACATTTGTTCTAATTTTACGCTGTTCTTCAGTTCTCGGAATCATTTTATACTGTTGTTGCAAATAATTCCTTTGAAGGCGTAAATAAGTAATGTGGGTAACCACAAGACTTTTAATCGCTGAAATTTATCCGCAGGGAGTTTATGCTGTAGCTAATTTACCGTAAATTTATGGGTTTGGAATATCGTGGGAGTAATTGTGGACGGAATATTTAGGAAAGTATGGAATATGCCTATTGTTCTGTGAGAATTTCTTTGTTTTAATGCGCAAACGATGTTTATCAAGGACGCTAAGGATTTGCTCTAAATTAACAGCGAAATATGTTGACGAGATAGCTGAAGTTTTGCGATCTGGTTGATAGAGAGAATAGGGAACCAATGATTAATGAACATGCACCGTATAATTTGTAAGCTATTTTTCTGAAGACTTTTCATTCGATAATCCTTGAAATATGTGCCGATAGTCGATAAGTTTGGGTCATTATGATCATCCTCACGTGCGATGGGAAACCACTGAAATTTTGAGGCGTCGTTGGTAAGTAAATAAGGCCGCAGCTGATGACTACTAAATATAATGCGGGCGAATCCCGGTGTGATCTGCTTAGAGTAGATATTGCTCACCGTAATCGGCGTAAGCTGCTTTGGCCTTAAGGTAACCGCAAAATGTGTAAAATACTTAAGTTTCCTCATCACCAAGAAGACGTAATATCACGTGTCTTCCGGAAAGCAAAGTGATTCAACGAGAAGTGAGGAACTGTTATGCATGAAGCTGTTCGGGGTTAAAAGTTCGACGGTCAGCCTACGTGCACCCTACAGTCACAACGTCACGACCTATGGTTGGACACACTGACGTCTATGCTCGACGGTCAGCCTACATGCACCCCCAGAGAGAACACCACGATTTGAAATATCAAAATACGTTTATTATATTAACATGTTATCATTATCTAGGTTATTCCGTCGGAAATCAGGGAGGCTGCATGTTTTCTGTTCCGCGTCAGTAGAGGTCCTCCTCTTGCTGTGCATGCTGGTCTACAGTTAAAGCGTATGAAACATGTTAAGTGGGGTATCACTTGCGTTTGCCGGTAACGTCTGTGTTGTCATTTGCGAACACTTTCACTTGGACCCGCTTGCGTGGGGGAACAACGAGAAACTCATCTTCAGATGTATCAGCAATGAATACTGGAGCTGCACACGGCCTGTGTTTTTGTTTCAACGTCGGAATTGGCATCGTGTTTGAGGTCTGTGCAACTGAACATGCATAGTTAATGATATCATAACTTACCTGGCGAGGGAGGTTGTAACTGCCCTGTGCAGAAGGGGCAGTGCGATATGTCAGCATTATTCATGCACTCCACATGGAAAAATAACTGGTCCTTATCGCACCGATAACCATTCGTATTGACGGGGTTACCACAATATCCACAGGGCACCCCCATGTGAACATTCTTCTCCCAACTCGGCTGTTTTGCACTGCACGACGGAAGAATGGGAAAGCCTGTGTGTGGTGAGGCCGCCTTAGCTGTTTCAATGGACTGGTGCGTGAAATCTAGGATAGCCTGGAAAACGTGGCTTTCTGTCCGGGGGTTTACATCGTGCAGCTTGGCTAACCCGTGATGCAACATTTTGTAATCAAGTTGAAATGTATCGCTGCCGGCGACCGTCACCTCTTGGCGGGACATACTACTATTGGGCGGATTGTATTTAGCAAGTCATCGTCGATGGGTTGGGAAACGGCCTAGAGCAAATGCGGTCATAGTTAACAACAACGTACTGTATGGATAAAAGCGCTTTTTGAATACGGACAGCATATGAATACACGGTAACCACACGGACTTACAGAAACTGCACTCGCATGTGCCATCACTGATGTTCACTGTATACTGTGTACGATTACCTTGAACTCGTCCAACCGTTCGAAGTGCAGCAGGGGGGTACGCCCCTTTGAGATGCTTCAACACCAACTGACTGGCAAATGTTGTCAGCCTAGAGAGTATATTCTTAACGTACACGTCTACGCTGACCACCTCCCGGCGGTCGCAACCGTAAGTGCACTGCATCTCAAACTCCCGCATTAACCACTCGCTGTGGGACCAAATTTTACTAATGGCCGTGGCTAAGTGATCACTGGGATGAGTGCGCTTCTTTAGTCGCCCATTCGCATTCTCCAGACGGTTGTTTGTTCGATATCCGAAATGAACAACATCCGACTGTGCATGGATGGCCCACTTTGGCTTTATATACAGCCAATTGCACAAGGAATAGTTCATGACGCTGGGGTCTGTTCGCCGGATTATTGCAACATCCCGGTTGAACCTGCGAAATGAATAGACAAAGGTGATCACTCACTCTTCAGATTTGTTGGAAGTAGCCATGCAATGAAACAAATACCGGCTTCTGAATGAATTCGTCTGGATGGTGATTATAAGGTTTCTTACAACAAATTACATGTTTCCTCACAGCATCCCGAACATGGAAGTAACATAACATAATATCGCATCCAAAGACTACTTGTGCTTCTCGCATTTCGGCCGCCAGTTTATCCAACCCAAACGTTCTGACACGTACGTGTTCCCACATAACCTCCCGGAATGTCTCGAACAAATGACGCAGAAATGCGTATTTCTCACTTCGTACATAGGCGTAAATTACGGGTCGTCCATGGTTCACGCCGTCTGTGACGAGGAACTGTCACAGCTTTAGGCTACAGCGGTCAATGCGGAGTGATGGTGGACCTACTTGTGGCGGTTGGTCCCATGAGTGGCATCGACCTTTACCACGTCAGGGAACCGTCTGAATAACTGAACTTGCTCTCTGCGTGCAAAACATATGTGCGTGTACCTATTGTTGTCGTCTCTGATGACACGCAGCACGCCGTTTTCTCTCTATATGATCCAGAATTTGTGGCAGATTTTCTGCTACATTAGTGCACACTGACCCACTTACTTATCACCGGCGGTTTCAACCGATGACGGATGTTGCAAATATCTATGGTAGTTATATACTTGCCATAAACATCCGCAGCATACTGCTTCAACCCAGCATTTGGCGTGTTGTAATCACAAAGATGTCTCGAGTTGTTCAATTCACTGTCTGTGATCCGACGAATCCTTGGATGGGCGTCGTACAGCTAGGCAGTTAGGTCGTGATTGTGCTCCAACGTGAAAGAGCTAACAACCAACACGGCATTCCTCTTAACCACGTTAAATCGTGATTGGCAGCATGTATCGCGGGAACTGTGCAATGGGAATTATGTGAACTGAACTCACTAAACACGTCGTATTCGACGGCTTTCACTCTTACGTCGCTTGTGTTTTATACAACGGAGTGCTATCTAACAGGTAAACTCAACGGCAATCACACTCATATGAGCATACTTCAAGCGCCCACTGCCTGATTTATCGCTTGAACCAAGCACATACAGAACATTGTAATCCTTCATCTACCGATCTAAGCAACTTTTGAACTCGCTGAAGCTAGCAAATTCGCGATCCTCAAAGACATCTTTGAAGCCTTGTAGATAATCCATAACCTAACACGGAATATAAGATAACCTCGGTCAAATATTAATCACACGTGAAAAAATTATCCATAAGATACTACATTTATACCGTCACAACACTTACCATCGCTAATTTTGATCTCGGCGCCAAATGAGGGACAAACTGATTTACGGTCGACTAAAACAAATGTTTTTAACTTTCCTGATGCCGTCTGTCATGGAAATCGATGACTTTCACAGTCCTGGGCGATACCACGGAAATATCGTCCAGTGTTCAATGCTTTCTCATTTTATCGCCGTCTAACGGCAGATTTCACTCCCTGCGGGTAATTTCCATCCTTTTAATGGTGACAGTAACGAAGCCATCCAACCTGCGCGCCCAACAAATTATGCTTTTTTCCTTCCCTTCCAGGTTTCCCGGGGCCACTTACCCAGATTGAGCGCGGCACGCACTAACGGGAGAGAACAATGAATAATTGCGAAACGCTTGTTCTTGCTGACTTGTATGCTGCAATACATCGCGTTGTCATGCTTCCGCTTCTGCATGTGTTGTTGATTAAACATTTCCTGCGAATTTGTGTGCTCAATTCGATGGTTGTGTGTATGGTTTACGACTCACTACTTCTGTGATTAACTTTTCTGCTGTCCATTTTAGCACGTGGACGTTCCGTCCCATACACAGTGAACTGCTCTTGCTTACGTGAGTCCTTCAATTGTGCGATATCACACGACGAGGTTTTGCGAAAATTGCTCAATTGTGTTATTCTGCGAATTTATTGATCGGTTGTAATGTAATTCAATTTAGCAGAAGCGGAATAGTATACTGTTATTCAATTTACAGTCTAACTGAACAACACGACCCAGTCTCCGTTTCGATGAAAAAACTGGTGTTAAGTCGTGATGATTAAGTTGTTCGTGATGCTGCTGCCGCAAGATGTTGTGGTAATTCTTCCCAAGCATTAGGACGTGTCAAATTTATACATGTAAGTGGTAATTTTTATTTATATGTGGCTCGACCTCACCTAGAATGGACACGTGTAAAAATCTAGTACGATGTATCTTTTTGAAACCTGTGAGAAGCGGTGTCAAAGCAGTTGCTTGTGTCGAATGTTTGACGATTGTTTTTTTACAGAAAGTCCACGGCCACGCACCCTGTCCCCGTCTATTCCTTTCTCATTACTCCTTCTTCTTTTTACATCCAAAACCTTATTTGTAGAAACTGCGTCTTCCCCTTACAGGTTGATATGGAAGTAAGAATTACGCAGGGGACAAATCCTCTCTCCCACAAAATTCATTCTTGATTTATTACTAAATCTCGATATCGTTTAATTGTAGAAACCTGTTTTCATGTAAGTTTTATTCTCCACCTCCCAATGATGGACTGTTGTTTACGTATGTCCTGGTCTCATTAGCAGTTGATGGCCCCACCACCACGCGAATGTTGCATTTGGTCGCATTCACGTGAACCGTTAGTCCTGAGACTTGTATATTCGATGGATTCAATTTCCGGGTCCACTCTTGTTCCGCCTGCTTGGTTTGTATTGACTTTTCGCACCTTAGTACCCTAGTAAGGAGAAACCCGCTTTTGCGACCGTCTTCATTCTTGGATCCGAGTCGGTTGCTCAGCGAACTCAAAATGTATAGACACTCGATGTATTACATGCACGACTCTTCTAGATCTAGCTTATAGACAGATTTTGCGAACAGATCAAGCGTAGCTCGAAGGACCACTAGACATTCAAGGCTAAAAAAGGGTACACGGTACCTCCGGCTTTCATTAGCGGAGCATATTCATTGGTTCAGGTGGGCTTCTATTGACCCTTCGAATGAGTGAGGCGGCGTTGCAGCTGAATTCATCAATACCACGTTCATCCATTCATATAGCTGCAAGATGACTATGTGTGTAGAACGATTAGAACGTGACATAAAGTTTGCACTGATGAGATGGCCTGAGGCTTCGGCAAGCAGGAGTATCCACCGATAGTGTCACTGAAAACCGAGGTCAAAAGGGAGTGAGCGTTTCCCGAAAATTTTGTTGCGACTTTGATTCGTGGTCTGTAAAGTGCATGGGTCAGGCCGAAGTCGATCAGTTGGCTGCGCTGGTTTAACGCCGAGCTGAGCCCTGACAAGTCTCGGATGCTTTTTATAAAATAAACACTAGTATCTTCTGGGTCGGCGACAGTGGTCACCGTCACTGGCTGGCCTGCCGGTGTGGCGGTGGCGCTTGGCGAGTTTGGAATGTAGATAGCTGGTTGCACTCTTTCGCTTCGTGCCGAAAGTGAGAGTTTGATCGTGCAAATCTTTTGATTTGGTACCCCTTTAGCCGGTTGATCTGCAATGTCATGTTGTTCATACGGTGGCACTCCTCCATCAGAAGATTTAGGATATCATTAGTTGTTGAGACTGAAGGAGCTGACGTTGGAACGATTGCGGTTGCGATACACACCGGTTGTGAAAGGGTCTTCCGGTACCTTGTCTGCAGAGGTCACCAGTTTCTTGACTCAGCTGTCCTCATCCGTGGCAGATCAAGTGATAAGATGATCAAGATATGGTAACGTCAGAAGAAGATGTAACGGTATCGAATGTGTAAATAGGTATGCATGTAACCAAAAGGGAAACATATCATTCAAAAATGGGGTGGCTGACCGAAAGTTAAGGTCCAGTGAGTTGAATAGGCCACCACCAGAGAGTAGGCTTTGACGACGACTGATGGACAAATCTACAGTCGACGTAGGATTACGAACGTTCAGCATCGGTAGGTCAACAGATACACGGAACTAAAAAGATTTCACCGTGCAATTGTTTCACCAGTCCGAAATACACGTAAGTGAAGAAGACGGAGACTGTGTGCGGTAACTCCCGTTTATTGTCAATAGGAAGGAAAATTTAAAAATTGATTGTGATACCTCCAAACAGGTATACAAATGGAGTTAACAAAACAATGTGCACAAAACTAGACAAAAATGAATTACAAAGTGTAACTATGACCTGTTAACACTACAATATTCCTTCACCAAAGCGTTTGTGGGTTAAAATCACGGTGAAAGAACAGCAGTGTAAAAAGAACAAGCCAAACCCTCGACGGCCATATCACGTACCCTAATCCGCTAGATGTTTCAGCCAGTGCACAGACCGTTCTGCGCATGTGCTGCTTTATTCAATAGAACAAAGGGGTTAAACTGCAGGTGGATGTTATAATGTCGAGGGTAGGTAGGGCTTGTCTGCTGTCACTACCACATCAGGTGTGTCGGCATCCTGCTCTCTGTAGGACGATTTCAGTTGATCAACGGATACGGACTCTCTTTGTCCTAACCTTTAAATAATGGGACTTTTTTCGGATGAAGCGGCTGCTGGTGTGAACGCATGCTGTACTTTTGGACACTGTTCGCAGCATGATTGAACTGAGCGGAGCAGCCATTATTGTGAACGAACGTCATATTCTCAGACTTTGTTTTCCAGCGACTTGTGCATAGGTTGAAGTCTCGGGGCCCAAATTACTTAGATCCACTCAGTTTGTCCGTTTCGATGCCAGGTGGTTTTCTGTTGATCTGAAAGTTAGCCACCGAACACAGAGTGTAGCACCGCTCTTGTGGGTCCCGGGGAGTACCAAGAACAGAGTAAAATAACAATGTAACGGAACAGGGCAATTTACTGATCTAAAGGTTTTTTAAGTAGGTGAGAATCCAATAACACTTTGAGACGGTCCTTAGGAGAGCAGATAAAAGTCTCCATTGGTAGATCGTTCCAGTAGTTGATAACTGTATACGAGAAGAACCGTTGTCTTAAGAAGGTCCGATGTCAAAGCTTTTAAAGCTTCTTGTCGTGATCTCTCCAAATGTTATCACCAACTGAGTTGAAAATTTGCTGCACGAATCCTGCGCTAAACAGAATGTGTGTAAGAATTAAGTCACCGCGAAGTCTTCGAAAATCAAGCTGACAGAGGTCGAGAATTTCGAGGCGAGACTCGAAGGAGAAACACTGCAAGCCAGTGGCCATTTTGCCCACTGTTTGAATCAGGCGGACGGAGCAGTTTTTATTCTGAACGCACAATGAAGTCTCAAACTCTGCCCATAGCTTAATTCGATCGGGTGAAACAACTGCTAGTATGAACGCAGACTGCATACTCGGCGGAGCATCGACGAAACAACGTCTAGGAGTGCAGCATGCATTCAGACTGACAGCTACTTCGCCCAACCTACCTAAAGTATGAACAACGTTTAGCGCACATGCTAACTAACATCTCTGATTTAGCTGATTGTCCCAGTGGTTGAAATATTTATCTTCACTGCTGTAGATAAGTAGCGTTCTACACACCGAGTAGTGATCGACCAATAATAACACTTTCCAGTTATGGGCAAGCATCTTGCATTAATCCGTTTCCTTATATCTTTTTGTATGAGCACCACGCGACCACAGTCTAGTTGGAAACAATACAGTGGGGTAAACGGAATCGATTTCTGAAGATTTTCGGTGATAGATTGAGAAACTTTATTCTCTCTTTAAACCGTTCCATATTCACCTAAGCTGTAACAGCCACATGATGGTGTCCTTTTCAACCACTTTCAAGGACGACGTTCCGTCAATCAGTGTCTACCTAAAATCCGGCAGAAAGGGGAATTAATGCGAATATCGTATAGACAAGGAAGCTGGAAATATTATCATCCATGTTTCATTGCCAAATATGACAGGATACTTGTCGAACTAAGATATCAACATTTTGTGGTCGTATGGTTCTATTTCGAAGATATCTTAAAGGCGATGCAAAATTAAGCACACCTCGGTTACGAGGTGACGTGCTTCATCTCGAAACTCGCAACGAATGCATTTGTAAGAAAAGAAAAAGTTAGATGACGTCCATGATGGGTTGTTTCCGTGAAAGTCACGGGGAAAATTTTCGTCAACAAACCAGTGCTTTCGGCACTCATTCGATGCGCTTCACTCCTCTTATCGACAGTGTTTATTAACGCTCGGTGGACAGTAGATACTTTGCCTGAAAGTTTGATTTCCACATCTCGGGAAATATTTAAAGTATGAGAATTCGAGCCAAACTACCGTGCTTCGTTTGTAACGCTCTTCAAGATGGATGTCTGCGAAGGCCATGATTGCCCTTCTTCATCGGGACTGGCGAGGATTAACCCACTGGACACTTCGCACACATTCTCACACATTTTATGACTTCTGTTGTTAAAATAGTCCCGCACGATTTACAGGCAATCACGCCACCTGAACTTATCAGTCTTCGGAACTGTTTCCACATTTTGGCGAACGTTGCTAACACCGACATCTTCCATCTGTCTATGCAGGCACTCCTGAAACCCGGATAAACTGTGAAGTTCACGGTTCTAAAAAATTACCTAGGAAGCCACAATATACTCCGTGTCTTGAAACAAATCATTTCTCTGGTAACTAACAATAACTGAACCGGTTTTCCATGGAATAATATTTTGCGTAATATACACCTACGCGTCATTTTTGCATTCACATATGCCGAACTCAACAGACCAAACCAGTAGGAGACATACCAAGTTCCGAAAACAACACGTGCGAGATTGGTTTCCATCTGTAGGCAAAATAAAACAGAGGCATATAAGTTAACGACACAGGCTTGAGTGGTTTCCATTTCTTCATTAGGTACTACGTTAAAAAGTCGATCATGCGGTGAAATAATGTTTGTCCATGGTAACCGTGGAAGGCACGGTCTAAGACTAAGTTTCTTGCCCCTTTCATCAAAGCTGGTGCCGTAACAGGCAAGCCAAACGTTCTGGCTCTGAGGGCCGTCAAACTAAGAATGTAACGAGGTGTGTATGTGGAGACAAACTGAAGACAACCGAGGATAGCGTTCTTCCGAGTTAAGGGTTCCAACGAGAGTCCAGCAAAGTGAGGCAAAGACCCAGTAAGAAATGGCTTTTACAATCGAAAGCGAAAATGGTGCCAAAACACGGTCGCACGCTATGATCTGAACAACGAGCGACGAATTGATTTTTCAACGAACATTAATTTCAATTCAATGCTAGGGCTTGATATCTTTCGCTTGTCGCAGCTTGTTCTCGCGTACTTCCTCTGTCCTCGCTTCCCAATGGTTAACCTTTTCTATGTGTACTTTTGTTTCGCTTACGTTCTAATGCTCCGCCATTAAGTGAGTTGTGCTTGGCTGTGTTCACGTGAGTACTTGGCCTGGGAAGCTGCAAATTTGTCTGCATTGCCATCAAGGTTTGCGGTACCTTCCTCCTTTTGGTTTTTAATGTTATCTTTTGATCGAGCACCTTATTATTGATTACGGCTGTTCTTTGTGGAACAAAATCGGTTGCCCAGCAACCTCGGAATTTACAGACGCTCGTTGCACTACGTGCGAGACTGTTCCTGAGCCAACATATCGACGGGCTTCGTGATTAAGCTAAACGTAGCTCGGGGAATTCTTAAGCGTCTGGAACTGACGTGATCGCAAGCAGTCAATCGGGCACAACCCTACATCTCACATGATTCTATAATTCGGGAGATTTCGCAAAGTACTGTATTGTCCACTCTATCGTATGTCTTACCGACGTCCGGAAGTACAACGTTATCTCCCAACTCAAGATTGGTTGTTCACGACCGCTAACTATTGACAAGTATTCGGTCGGCGAAACATGCGTACATGATGTCCATGAAACCAGGCGATTCCTGAACTCACTCTCCAACGAAGCTTTTAACCTTTTTACAGATCAAACACTGGTCGAAATCTGACTGCAGTGCTCTGCAAAAAGACTAACTAGCTGCGGATTAACTCAAATTCTTTTTAAGGTACCACGCCATCAGCGGACCAACTGACGTATTGTTGCGTTTGGCACCTTCCGTCGAGTATTTTTGTTTCAAGTTAACTAAGTTGCGGCTCCTGGCATTACACTTTTAATAATACCAGCGGATGAGAGATTCCGACCTTCTCAACATTGAACATACTCCATACCATGGATGCAAGGTGCTCAGTGCCGCCAGCCCAAAACATATTGTTTCTCAATTTGAGATTGACGCGTGAATTTTGGGGTCATTCGAAGTCACGACTGCGGAGTGTTATGGGCAAACAGCTTAGCAAATGGATGGCCGTTAGCAGCACTTGTGAAATATCCTATTTTTGCATGGGGACAATGATATTAAGCTTCGTGGATTAGAAACTGTCTAGAGTATATGAAATACTGAAATTGGTCTAGAAGCAAAAAGATCTTCCATCAGCATGCTTGTGGGACGGAGTCATCAATCCAACGGATCCGGGTGACATTGCAGCCCGCGGCTGAGAAATACTGCTCCAGGTAAGTTCTACGGATGCAGTAATAACGACAATAGTTTGAACTAGATAGCCGGATGGTGGAAACAGCATAACAACTAAAGAATTCTAACTAAATGTAATAGTAATTTGCTAGCGATACCTGAAATCTGAATGAGTTACAAAACCCTTTCAGCAAATCGCCACAAATTCTACCCATCCAACTAAGATGTTATCAGCTTTTCCTAGTTCACACATGCGAAATCGTTCACTAAACAAACCCTACGTATACGACCATGAATCGGTGCCCGAGGGCGACTGGTTAAGTATGTATAAAGTTGGCCAAAGCCATTACTTGCTTTCATTACACCCACTAAACTCATTCGGAAACTGTAGGCTTGAGGGCAGTATGACAAACCAAGCTATCCCTTGACGGTATGGCGCAGACCTATGCGAATCCTTGCTGGGATCATGTCACCTATTTACCGGGGTGAAAGCTAGCTCGCCTCTGAAGAAGTAAAGCTGAGACACAAGCAGCTTACAAAATATGAGAAACTTAATACCAATGCCGGTTGCTGTTCCTTACCTTTGTGCACCTCTTATCCGACGTAGCGTAAGTGCACGGCACACCGGGATTTGGATTGGGGAGCAACAGGTCCTTTGCCAGTAAAACCGAAGGACCGTCCGGATCATCTTTGGCTCGAACCAAGGACCTGTCAATCAGCATTCTCTCTGCATCTGTCAAGCAGCCTCGTTTTACATCACCCGTTGCCTTACGACAGCTTGCAAGAGTCGTCAAACTGTGCGAATCACGCTATTCCACGTTACTCACCAGTGGCAGAATTGAAAGGTCAGTCGATATCGCGAACCATTATTGTCCGAATTTTTCGTCTCAGTTAAAAGCAAGTAACTTTCTTAGCCGCTCTGACTTTGCGCCTAATAGAATGAACACGTTATCACTGTATGTAATTTCAGGGATTCCTCGACGGTCGACGAGGCTCATCAGAGATATAAAATTGACTCCATGGGCATTGCCTGCTCCGTCTCGAAATATACAGCTGTAGTCCTTAAACAAATGAGAGGAAAACTACAACTTTTGAAGTTGTTTCTCCCAATCAATTTATACAAAATAGTGCGAAACGTGAACTGGCAACCATCGACTGCTCTGGGATAAACAGGAAGTGGTGCCATCACTTATTGGTGTAGCTTTACAGACACCGTCTTAGATTTCAAGCGATTTAACAGCGGGTGGCGCATACTAACCAGACCCTCGACAGTTCGAAACTTCCTCCAGACTTACGAAAAAGATCTCGTGTTATCCCCTGATAACCCCGTCGGTAACAACAATGCGGCCCGGCAATATCACAGAAGAAAGACTACAGGAAAGCTCGGTGGAGACCCTTCCTCCAAGACAAGAGATTTTATGGTGACAGACTCTACTCAGGCCATCGTGCTCCGTTGGTCATTGGAAAGCTCCATGCAATTCTCTCTAGGGAAGATCTGGTGCGAAACAACGGACTCGCACGCTAGATCCAATCCCACTTCACCCAAGGGTCCCAGCACGGCGTAACACTCTCGACCAGCCTCAATACGCAAAGTAATTCTTGGACCGCATTAGCTATACTACCACACGGGGCGATGCAAAACAAGGTTCACGTAAGTTGCTCGCTGTTAACGTTCGCGACTGCAAGCGTCTCCCTCTATTCCACTCCTTTAACTTGAAGTTGTTTGGACAATTTGGTGGGTGGCCCCGGAGCGACAAATCCCCCGAAAACAGTAGGACCCATTAGCTGCTCGTGTTTTTCATTGGGAACATTCATTGCAGATACCTCGAAAATTCACATTCGTTTGGCCTTACTAGGACGGGATGTATCGCCAACTGCAGCTCTGACTGTGGTCACTAATTAGCTGAGCCCGGTCAGCCACAAATGTGAGGAAGAAATGACAAGTGTTTCCCAGGCAGCTTAACAAGATGACGAATCTTTTTCAAAGCACGATGTTGTCGAAGGTTGACTTGAACCCAGCCGTCATAAGCCACATGAGCCTGCAACCAGTACGGCAGCTACAATCCCCAACCTGGAGGTAATCAAGTACGTGGATTGCACAACCGTGAATTTTACATCAAGAGACAGAAATTTGTTACAACCTCCTAAGATTTCTCAGATGCAGCCGGTAGCTTCACACTGCTTATCGGATGTTTCGGAAACAACAACCCCGATTCCATTGGCGTTCTGTCATGATGTATGGTGCAAATTGCTGCCTCTTCCTCCCATGAACACTTTTCCCATTCTCCCTAGTGCCACTCTTCTGAGAATGTACCTCGTTTGATATTCGGGCCACATAAGCACTGGAAAAGCCTGCCGGGCCGCACACCGACGCTAAACAGGTCAATGGTCAACTAAGACTAAATGTATTCCTCGGCAATGACACAGGATACCTGAAGCAATCTTTCGACGCGTGCCACTGAATACCAGTTGCCTTTCGGTTGCTGCTATCTAGGCCCAGTGCTGTTAACACAGGTGTACTGCGCTTCGGCTGTATATCTGCTGGAGTCTTGGCTATTTTAGATGCCAAATTTACTCGTTTGAGTCCACCCAAGAGGAGTACTTCGCGTTAACCGGACGTGTCATCCGGTGTTCTCAGGTGTACTCACCCGTTTTCGGCAGTCGTCAGCGTGGAAATATTCATCAGAGATTCGGCTGCTCAGTTTGCTGAAGCAAGGCTCTCTACTATTTGCGGTCTTCCCAAACTCTTGTGGCGCACAACTCCGAATGGATACACCTGGATCCCATATGCATCCGGTGGGTCACACTTTGATTGACCGCTCCATCAAGGGAAGGTCACTGTCAATCTGGCTATATCACAGAACTTTACCCGTGAAAGCATCTCCTCCGTGTGTGATGACAAGGGAACTAAACGCTTACGCAAATGTAGTAGAACATCTACAAGGCTCTCCGCCAGAACCAGCCCTTTGAACAGGACTGTTTGGAGAGATAATCTTGTATTCATTCGCGCAGTCGAACACGACTCGCACTTTCCCAAGTTTGTTCGGATTCAAGAGAGGATGGTGAAGAACGTGCCACCGTCAATGTTTCTCATCCTCGCTGGTGTCACTTGTCGGTATGTAACCTCTGGGCAGCCGTGTTTTGACGATCTCGTCGTAAGTACGTATCCATCCTCTGCCATGTAAAACTCACACAACTAGTAAGGTCAGACGATTTTGGTGAACCCATCGATTGCTAGAACGGTCTAAACTATCCGACTGCTGCAACAAAGCAATATTGTATCTACCACCATTGAGCGTAGCAAAGGACTGCAATATGCGACTTTAGATGAGCATCATTAGAGTCATCCATCCCGTCAGATGATTGGCGTTCGACAAAATCTATGTCAACCTGCGCTGAACTAATAATTCTGGCTGTGCGCCAGTTGAACAACAAAATTCAGCATTGCTACTTGCTGGCAGTGACATGGGCACTCGCAAGATCCAACCCAACAGGGTCTTTACAACGTATGGCTGATGCATGCTTTCTGCCCCCTGATCTATTACCCAATGTGACTTCAGAGTTTTGTAGCCCTTTAGTAGGCTGAATTTATCATTCTTCAACAAGATGTTAGGCAGACCGGCCAAGAGAGGTCGACTCTGCACGTCCTTCTCCGACATGGAATCCGCTGGTTCAACTAGAAGACCCTAGATAGTGAGGCTCTTGTGGGCCCTGATCCCACTTTCACCATCTGAAGTCTCAACTTTCAAACTCAGCCCTTGACACTCACTAACATCTTTATTATACAGTGTGAGAATGCTTAGTATTCTTTCGTTTGCCGGAAGTTCCAATCGCTCAGTCAGAGACTCATATATGAGTGTGGTGTCGGAGCCGCCATCTAGAAGGGCATACTTTTCAATCTTCTTGACTGCCCCAATGAACCTGGCAAGCTCGAAGCTAAGAGGGACCCTTCTATTCTGCCAAGAGGTGGCTGCACAGGTGACTCCTTCAATTTGAGTTCGGGCGCCGAAGTTGCCGGGTCTGTGTCTACCTTGTGATATCACCCTCCACAGAGAAGCCATGGCCATCATCCATAGACCTTTTAGCACTTTGCCAGTCGGTTTTGTAGTAAGTGAACAAAGCACAGCCTCTCCTGCCTTAGAACCATCTCTCCAACCATCTCTCAAACTTATCGGCTTGTCCGCAAATCTTGCTCGCCACCGCATGTTGCTCATTGATGCAGTCTATCTGCCGTCCGAACGACGGATGAATCACCGGTTCCCCCTCCAGAATCCTTGCGGAGACGCGTTGTTTGATTTTCGCCGACGTGTCCCCGGCCTAGCTGGGTGAAAACCTGACGTTGCGACTCACCAGAAACTGGAATTGACTTCCTTATTGTCGAACAAAAGCTCCCAACCGGTGTTCATGATTGGGTCAGCTACTTGCGCTATTCTCGTCCAAATGGTGAGGAATCCCACCAACAATATGTAGATGGATGGTTGGAGACCTCAGCTCAGGGAGGTGGTTCACCTGGGACAGTTTAGACTAACAGTCTCTGAACTAGGTGGCCAAAAGTTGAAGACCTATATCTCTCGAATTAACCCTCGGACCGCTAATGTCATCTCCAGTGACAGCATAGGTTATTTCATGAAGCCTATATCGGTGACTTGAGTTAGCTCCATTTCGCCCGTCAATATTAGGAAATGTTCGCCGACTGCGTTGGCTGGACTCATCAAATAACAAATCAAATAAGACAACTGTCATTCGTCATTTAAACAGTTAGATACGTTAAGCTCAAAACCTCGCACATTGCTGTGAAATTTTAGGGGTGACGTAACAGAGGGTTCTAGCTTGAGTTTGATAGGCATATATGTGATGGGTCCAGGAATACAGAGATGAAGTAATTAACAAAGCTTGACCCAGGGCTTATTTCGACGCAGTAGTAATAACACCAGGATTGAGCAAACCACATGTTTATCTCTCGAACGAAATTGTGCAGCCCATTGTCAACAATGCAATAAAACAACGATAATATGAAATAGACTTATTGATAAGCACTACATCCGCCACAATTTAGATGAGAGTCGGGATTGTTGTAGTTTATACGCTGTTTATTTCTGAAGCGTTCAGACATTTGTAACTATGGTGGTTCGTTCTTGGCGGCATCTTCAACTGAGGTACTCGAACCTGGAACATACCCAGAAACATCGGAATTTGCAATAAGCACTGCATGAGCAGGAACAGGTGAATTATGAACAAGTTGATCGATGTGTTCACGATGGACAGATCCACCGTCCACATCAAGTATACGACTCGGTCATGTGCCCAGGTTGTTGAAAGCATTTCCTCTAGGTGGCTGGAGGACATCGCCACGACGACACACAAATTCAGCTGATCCTTAACTAAGCATGTTGGTTCGGAGATCATGGTTTTTGAACAGCCTTGCTAGATTGCTTCTAGTTGTTGAGTTGTTGGAATTCCGGTACTGCATCAAGAAGTTGTCAACATCATTCTGTAGCTTTCTAAACTTAGATGGATTAACAGATTTATCACATTTTTCAGAATATGCACGAAATTCTCAGCGGCACCACTGAATTCAGGATGTACCAGAGCAGTGAGCGAAAGTCGAAAATTTACTTTTCTCAGCCAGTCTTCAAACTTCTACGCAGCAAAATGAGTGCCACTGTCAGTGACCAAATTTTTCATAATGCAATCGGTGAAGTCCACAGATGCCCACGACGTGAAATAAACCTCCGGTCAACGGGAATATGGGCCAAATATGCTCAAAGTATAGCACGTACCCAAGAATGCACCACAGTGGTAAGCGTGTATTTGTTCCGATGTTTCACGAGTCATTAGCCAGGGCGTCCATCTTGATGGTAGAGATTGCGTTTTGCGCACACACTGAGCACAACCTTTGGAAACGTTACACAGACCAGCACCCAATTCTGGTCACCAACAAGTCAGACGGCCCAATGACTTCACATTTTCAATTCTCATGTGACCGGAGTGTAACTCATTCAGTAGACTGGAACGTAATATGGAAGAGTTAACAATTCTATCACTAAGACAAAAGTCCATCGGGAATAACATAGTTGATCTGAATGTCTGAAGAATTCAAGAACTCTTCACCGAACATGACAGTCCCAACAGTTACGCGACGAATTCAACATTGCATGGTAGTACCTTCGAGTGTCACGGATCAACTCAGAACGAGCAATTGAAAGCGGCTGGGTCACTGAACATTCTGAGTCACCATTCCCTCCGGCAGCAGTATACCGAGGTAAGTAGTCAACATGAGGAATGGCTTTTGCACTACGATGCTGGAGACTGTGTGAATACGCAGCCAGAGTAACAATCCATTGCTGAACTATTGCCGTAGAAGACGGCCTTGTTGAGCGCACCAATCGCACTCTAAAGTACCTTCTGATAGCTTTTATCAACCATGAGACAGCGCATGATTGGGATATTGCGTTACTCCGATGCCTTCTAGAGCACTGGGATACTGTCCATGCGTCCATGGGCCAAACCCCTCACTTTATGATATCGGGGCGGGATCCTCGACCGGCATCGGATACACTCCTCCCGAGTGGCCTCCATGAACTCCTAGTGACATCGGAACATATGCGCCATATGCACTCAAGCCCAATGTATGGTCACCAACTGGCGAGGTCACATCCGCGGGAGCCCAGCGTCATCGGAAGGCTTATTTTGACAGAGGATTTCGTGGGACGCAGTTCCAGCCGGGGGACGAATTGTGGTTGTACGACGCTGTACCACCCCCAGGGGTCCCATCTAAACTCCATCGGGGGTGGAGAGAGCCATACGTTATCGACGAAGTACCCACAGATGTAACATACCGCATCCAACAGCTGAAAGTACCAGGACGGTCATCTGTCGTGCACGTTAGCCGTCTGAAAAAAATGACTGCAAATGGAGGCGCTGAGGACAGTACATACGGAGGAGGGGAGTCTTGTAACAGTAACGACATCAACCGAACTGCTCGTTTAACAACATGTGCCGTTTCCCTCCCCTCCAAGTCCCGCGGCGGTCACGTACTTGGACGAGGCGCAGGAAGAATCAGTAGAAGGAAACAACGCATAATTGTAAGGCGCTTGTTTTGCTGACTTGTATACCATATAACACATTGCGCTGTCGTGCTCCTGTTCTTGCGTGTGTTGCTGAATAAACCTTTTCTACGAAGTTGTGTGCTGCATTGGGTGGTTGTGAATACGGCTTCCAACTGACCAGTTCTGTGACTAACTCTCGTACGATCCATTTTCAGCACGTGGACATTCCGTCCCCTGCCCAGTGAATTACCATCGCTCACGTGAGCTCCCCCGTTGTGAAATATTACACTTTGAGAAATATTTTGCGCTACTGCTGAGTAGTCAGGGATTTGGTTTGATTTCGAGTTGACCATCGCGCACATTTGATCACAGCGTTCGCATCCAGACAAACTTTCCAGCTGGCCTCTTTCGAAAAGAAGCACTAGACTCGAGTTTCGCTCTCACTGGAGCTCGTCAGTAGTGCATATCCTTGCTGAAAAGTCTATCTGAATGCGAAGGCTGCGATCAACTGTGAGTGATGGTCAACATGAAATATCTTGCACCACGAAACTGATATAGAATGTCATCTGGTCCTCTGTGGTTTTTCTTATTTACAGGCGATCCGAACATGGTGGGTAGAGAGATAGCTGACAGCTATGCGTCGTACAGTACTGAATAAATATATTTCCTTTTTCTCAAGGAGTATTAGGTTGGGCCGACCGCTGTGATAAAGAAAAAACACCGGGGACGATAATCTGAATAAAAGCATTTTTCCAAGAGACATCCTTGACCGACCCCCCCAAACCTTGACGTTTCTTGCACTGTGTCACAATTCTTCATGTGTATCATTCTGCAACTGTAGTAGAAATAAGACATGATAATTTTTATTATCCCGTTCCGTAATAACGAAGGCGTGTAATTTTTACTGGCTATCTGGAGAACAGCTACGCAGCAACAGTAATAAGAAATATTTTCGATAACCACGTTTCGTTGTACGTTTCTGAGGAGTCCGGTCTCTTCCTACTTTTACATTATTTGAGGTACCAATTTATAACACTCTTCGGGGTTGAAATCACAACACGCCACCTACCTCGTTACTTTGACGTGATTACTCTGTACACTATATTTTCCAGGGTCAACACCGTTACGCAAAGGTCAGTGCGCTGTCTTGATTCTCACCGTCGTTCGGTTTCGGTAATGGAAACTGTCCAGCTATTATTCGGTTGGACACTTCCAACGACCACAATAGTCTGACATTAATAGTGACCCTAATAAAAAAGTATTAATTGCGGTCGATACAGACGCCGGACGTTCGCTAATCAGGCGCACACATTCAGCAGTCACATGAGTCAAATTTGATTACACTCGGCCACTACAACATGCCAACAAGTAGGCTTCCACTGACAGCCAGCCATTACAGCCTTGTACACAGAAGTTATCAAGCACTATTAGCCCCAGACCTGTACGGACTAGTCAAACTATGCTCAGTATATCCACAGCGACTATCCGCCATTTCCGCCAACGTTTTCTGCATGGATCTCGATAGCCTGTTGACAATTCGTGTGCGGAAAAACACACGATCGATCTCAGGTGGGTGACCGTACTGAAAAATGTTTATTATGCTGTTTTACTTGCGTCAGCAGACGCCCCCTTGAGCATAACCTCGGATCATTTAGAAAACACTTATTTACTAGTTAAGTTACCTTACTCAACCGCGTGGAACGTTGCCTGAAAATTCACCCAACTTGACCGTATTCGAAATTCCTTGCCAGTGTGACTGAAGTTTGGGCTGTTTCCCCTATACTACCCTTTAAATAATAAGTGAAGCAGAATAGTTTTCTTCATTCATCTCATAATTTACTGACAAGGTTCAACTCGGAGTTCTCAATGAAATCATGACGCTTCAGCTGGGATCCAACAAGCCTTCTTAACTCATTTTTTGGCAGACCTGTGTTAGCCAATATGTTCCACATGTAGCCTTCAATGGAATTCGCATGAACCCCGAAGGCATGTGAACTGGGTAGTAGATTAGTCTAATCGACTAGATGACAAGGGGACTAAGAGCACACAGACACCGGCAAAGTACGATGGTAGAAAAAGAATGCAGAAGTAGGTGTGCAATTGAAAATGAAAGGCCTATTCATGAAACAGATCGACTCACTGGCGAGTTTAAGTCCGCTGGCTAGAAAAGGTCATCGCATGCAAAACGAAGGTGATGTCGGAGGGTAGAATCAGACGAGGTCGAATGGATAATACCACCTGCGACTTAGAAAGCAAAATATTGGGCGCTGGAAGAACGATAGAGCCATGCAGCCAGGACACTTCGCCGTGCAGTTAATTTGTTAGCCAATTGTCCAGCCAAAAATTAGAGGGATGAGGTGATGAACGCAAACTCCGTTTTCATTGTCGCGGCAATCAATCACGTTTAGAAATGATGTGTGTGCATTCAAACAAAGGTGGAGGTGAGGCTAGTAATGAGGTGTAAACAAACACATGCAAAGATAAGCTACAGAATATAACTGTCAAGTGTGGACGTTACAGAAAGTTGTCAAAGGATAAAACGTAGTTGACTAGGCTGACTTAATAAGTGCTGCCGTCCGCAACGTCACATTTGGTCGCATCCCCCTCAGCTCTGTCCACTTTACCACATCTTCTGTTCAGCGAGAATAACGGAAGTCATTAGTTGATAATCGGGTGGGCTATGAGGACAGGATTTATAGAACTATGGTCATACCCCACTTTCTCCGGGGAGGGTGCCGCCTTTTCAGGTGAGATCTCCCATAATCTACACAGGCCTCAGACAAACCGAAGTTATATGAAACAGACACTCCAACAAATCCAGTGGTATCCATGTGAGAGTGGAAATCAATTTCTGACAATTAGGAGCATGGACACCACATTTCAGGAAGTATGAAAACCACTAACTGCTGAATGACTCAGAAACGTGGTACTCGCGAGAAGTTCAAGACATCCAAACAGGTAAAGTCGTCATCATAGTTGTTCACCTGCGTCTCAAACAATGAGAGTGAAGTCCCTTAAAAGAAAATGAGTGGGTTCCGGAGGACAATCCGGCAAATCTAAGATTTGGCCAGTAGACTACCGTCGTTCTATGGATTTTCACCTCTTGGCTTTCTTATCGCAGAGCTCACAACCGCAACTATGAAGGCAATGATCTCAGCAAAACGACTTCCAAGTGTATGGTGAAAAACCGACTTCCGTCTTGAAGGAAAACCTTTATAGAACACCACTTATTCTAGATGAATTGGGGTTTAGCGCTCGTCCCACTAAGTCGCGTTTTCCCCAGGTACGCAATTCTCAGACGCGAAAAGCAAGAGGCCGTTGAAGAGAGAGACCAAATCTTCATTCGACGAAATGTAAAGGTGGTCTCTGATAGCGCTATAAAAGGCACCGACACACGAAATAGCTAGAGAGGCTGGAGACCGGCCGTCGACGAGCGAGTAAACCGGAAGAAAGGTGACACGTGTGTCCTTCGGGTTCGCGCCACGGTCACATGACATGTGGACAATAGCCTAGGTACAATATGCAACTATGAGTTTTGGAACTATTTTACACGCCATACGGCAGGCAGGCCGGTGGAATTTCCAGGCCGCTACACAGCTCCCCCCCAGAAGGGTACCGTGTCAACAACTCTTTGATCCTGATGAGGATAACTAGGGCCAGCCACTCTTAGTCTGATCTGGTTCAAGGCGTACCAGCCGATAGCCAATCAGTCTGCAATTGGTACGAAGAGCACCAGACGCCGCAGGTGGAGGAGAACTAATGCCCACAGTTCCTAGCGAGCTCCCACTCGAGTATCCTCTCTTAAATGTGCCGAAACAACCGTTAAAAAAATGTTCAAGGCGAGGCATCCACGGAACGTTCAAGCACGACATCCAATACGAGATCGAGGATGATCGCGATCGAAGATGCTACACACGTCATGCCGGCGTCGGATGAGACATTCGACAGAAAATAGAACGAAACTGGCTGAGTATCAGAACAGGACTAAATGACGTACTCAACCAAATTATACAGCGAGTAGGGACATTCGAGAGAGAGAAACCTGGGCAAACGCAATTGTTTTTGTTTTGAACATGATATTTTTTGTATTTTCGGGAAAAAATAATTTGCGATTTTTTTGCGTTATGACCGGAAAAACGAGATTTCACAAAC
Organism: Paragonimus westermani; assembly: GCA_008508345.1. Taxonomy (NCBI): domain Eukaryota; kingdom Metazoa; phylum Platyhelminthes; class Trematoda; order Plagiorchiida; family Troglotrematidae; genus Paragonimus; species Paragonimus westermani. The sequence continues at coordinate 8,737 of QNGE01002797.1, read as the reverse complement.
GCTAATCCTCTATGAGACGTTTCGGCCAGTGCACCCTTCCACCTGAACGCGTTACGGCGGGTGCTGGCGTCATCGGTAAACTCGTGATGTCTGCTGAGGACGATGCGCTTGGGCGAGGCTGTTCCGAGACAGCTGTCGGCGAGGATAGGGACTGCGGAGGAGCATTGAAAGTTTCCTCTATCCTTTCGAAGTAGGCCGGTGTCAGACGATCGATGCTTACCGTGTCCCGAATACCTTGACGCTCGAGCACGTAAAAGCAATCCTTCCGTTGAAATACTCTGAAAGGACTTTCATAAGGTTGCTCGAGCGAGCGTCGTAACCCATCTACGCGTACAAACACATGTGTGCAGTCGTGGAGGTCTTTAGAAACAAACACCTTGCGGCTTTGTTCCCGTGTGTCCGTGACACGGAAGCGGCGCATGTACGAAGCGAGCTGTTTTGCGTAAGATGCGTCATATCGAAGGACATCGGTGGCGGATGAAAAATAATCGCCAGGAAGACACAGTGGTTAGCCCTACAGGAGGTCGGCGCTGGAACCGTGAAGGTCAGTCTTAAGGGCGGCGCAGATGCGTAGTAAAACCATTGGCAGGGCTTCTGTCCAACGGATTGCGTCGACCGTGGCGAGGGCTGCTTTTAGATGTCATTGGAAGCGTTCGACCATACCGTTTGCATGGGTGTTATGCTGTGGTCCGCGTGCGATGATATCCAAGTGCGCTCAGTGTTTCCGCAAACGAATTGAGGGCCACGGTCGGTCGTAACCGTGGCCGGGCAACCATGAGATGCTATCCAACGCTCAACGAATGCGCGTGCTACAGTCTCTGAACGAACGTCGGTTATGGAGACGGCCTCTGGCCACCGCGTGAAACGATCTATCATCGTCAAAAACATGTCATCCCATTGGAAGGTGGCAAATGACCTACAGTATCTACGTGAAGATGCGCGAGTCGAAATGTAATCGAAGAGAATCGGCCAATCGGGGCTGACACGTGGCGGTGAACCTTAGCTTGTTGACAAGCTAGGCAAGATCGTGCCCACGCGCGAAGACCCTTTTGCATACCAGGCCAGAAGTACCTATCGGAAATGAACTTGGCCGTGGCCTGGATACCAGAATGGGCTATGTTGTGTAGCTTGTCGAACACGCGTCATCGGAAAAGAGTAGGAAGTACTAGACGTGAATGTCCAGTAGAGGTATCGCAAAGGATAGCGTCTGCAGACGCTGGCAGAGGTTGATCAGTCAGCCGTAGAGCTGATCGTTGGCATGAGGTGCGGAAGTCATTTTCCGAACGTTGTGCGTTGGCAATAGCGTTTAATTCGATTGAGTCGTGACCAACTAGTACCGACACTCGGGATGAAGCGTCAGCCACATCGTTATCGCTGCCAGAAACATGGCGTACATCAAACGTAAACTGGGATACGAAGTCCAGATGGCGAACTTCGCGGGGCGAACGTCTCTCAGACCTGGTGCGGAAGGCGAAAACCAACGGTTTGTGATCGATGAAAATTACAAACTGGTTTCCCTCGAGGGCATGTCGGAAGTGCCGAACGGACGAGTAAACTCCTGACAACCCACGACCGAACGTGTTATACTTGGTTTCAGCTGGAAGTAAAGGTCTGGAAAAGAAAGCGAGCGGTTTCCAGAGTCAATCGACGAACTGTTGAAGTACGGCGCCGACCGCGGTGCCTGACGCGTCAACAGCTACACTTATTTCAGCGGCTGAGTTGAAGTGGTGCAACATAACGGCGGTTGCTGATGCGTCCTTAATTCTATCGAACGACTCGATGGGTGCTGGTGATAACCCTACGGCTCCGTTGACACGGCCGCGGAGTAAATCGGTTAAAGACTGCATAAGCTGTGCGCAATGTGGAATAAACCGCCTATAGCAGTTGACCAACCCGTTAAATCGACGAATAACGGCGAGGGTGGTTGGACGGGGAAAATCGCGGATTACTCCTACCTCATCGGTTAACGGTCGAATACCGCGCTGGTCAACGTAATATCCTAGAAACTCTATCGATGATTGACCAAAAACACACTTTTCTGCGTTAATCTTTATGCCAAAAGTTGCTCATCTGTCGAAGAGCTGTCGCAGATGAATCTGGTGTTCTTCTTCAGACGCGCTTGCAACTAATAGGTCATCGATGTAGGGGTGGACGAAATCCAGACCCCGTGTGACGTCGTCGATGAAACGTTGAAACTTTTGTGCAGCGTTTCGCAAACCAAACGGCATACGTAGAAACTCGAATAAACCGAATGGTGTGATGACGGCCGTTTTGGCAACATCCTCATCCGCGACCGGGATCTGGCGGTATGCGCGCACCAGATCAATTTTCGAGAAAACACGGGTACCATGAAGGCTAGCCGTGATGTCCTGTATGTGCGGAATCGGGTACCTGTCGGGTATTGTGGCGTTGTTAAACGAACGATAATCTCCACAAGGGCATCAATCGCCCGACTCTTTAGGAACCATGTGGAGTGGAGAGGCCCAAGGGCTACTGGACGGGCGAATGATTCCAAGCTCGAGCATGTGCTCAAACTCAGCGCGGGCTATCTTAAGCTTGTCTGGTGTCAACCTGCGAGCTTTGGCGAACACTGGCAAGCCTATCGTGACTAGGTGGTGCCTCGTGGAACCCCTGACGACAGGCAGGAATGAAGACTGTCGAAAAACAGTCGGATACTTATCAATTAGAAAACTAAAGTGGTTTCGTAGAGCTTTGATATACGGGACTGATTGATACTTTATCGGTTAAAATCCCGGTAACCGAAAGCTTTGTCGTTTAGTCGACTACACGGTGTCGTCTGGAATCTACCAAAAGGTCGAAGTGCTGGAGAAATTCGGTGTCGATAATCGCCATTTGGACGTCGGCGACCGCGAAGATCCAGCGGAAATGCCTTTGGAGACCTAAAGTAAGTGTGCAAGAGCGCTGACCAAACACTTTTATAGTGCTTCCGTTGGCCGCGCGAAGATTCGAAATAGATGACCTGTTAAAGTCGTGGGTCTCAGGTGGGATCACGCTGACCTCGGCACCTGTATCGATAAGATAGCGAATCCCCGACTCATGATCTTTTAGAAAGAACAGGCGACCAGGCGGGCGAGTTACGTCGTTAACCATGTGGATTTGGCTGCCCTGTTTGCTGACTGGATCAAAGGTACAAGGCTGTCGGCATCATCGGGCTTTGTTGCCAAATTGCTGGTGATACCAGCAGTGATCCGGATTAGAGTTCGGTAGCGGCTGACGAGAATCACGTGACCCTGAGTGGCTACTGTGTCGTCGAATGGGGGTAGTCAAACGTGATCTCGAACGCTGCGTCGCTAAGGCCTGAAGTTGTTTAGTTAGGGTGGCAACTTAGGCAGTTAGAGTGGCAATTGCGCCCACACTATTCGAAGCGAGCTGAAAAACAGCGGTGCCGCATGTTTCCTCGATCCGGTCGGTGACATCAGCCAAGGTTGACAAGGTTTCTGATGGGTTTGCGCTAAGAATGTTTTGCATATCCTTAGGCAAACGCTGCAGCCACATCTCCCTAAGTAGAATCTCTTCTATGTGTGTCGTGCCAGCTAACCGCTGCATGTGGCGAAGGAGCTGCGATGGTTTACGGTCACCGAGCTCGGTCGCACTCAGAAGCTGAGAAATACTTTGGCGATCGGACAAGCCAACGGGCTTACTTACTGCCGCTTTGAGTTGCTCGTAGTTATTCGTGGAGTTCGGTAACTCCAGAACATCTTCCACGTCGTCAATGACGTGAGATGGCAGTGCCGCAACTACGTGATAAAAACGCGTTAGCTCTGAACTAAACTGTCGTAACGCAAATGTGGCTTCTAACTGAGCAAACCACGATTTAGGATTATCCTCTCTAAAGGGTGCAAACGGTACGGCTAATGCACTGACCGAAGCGTCTGACAAAACGTGCGGTTGAGCCTCCATTAAAGCGGGATGGATAATGAATCGAATTTGTTTTTATAAAAAAATGAATATGTAAAACGTACTAAAGAAATAGCAACCGACAGTTATACAAAAGATATACCTGTGGAAAACAAAAATTATTCGAACGAGTTCACCAGTTTAGTGCTCGTTGCACTAAGTCGCGTTTTCCCCAGGTACGCAATTCTCAGACGCGAAAAGCAAGAGGCCGTTGAAGAGAGAGACCAAATCTTCATTCGACGAAATGTAAAGGTGGTCTCTGATAGCGCTATAAAAGGCACCGACACACGAAATAGCTAGAGAGGCTGGAGACCGGCCGTCGACGAGCGAGTAAACCGGAAGAAAGGTGACACGTGTGTCCTTCGGGTTCGCGCCACGGTCACATGACATGTGGACAACAGCCTAGGTACAATATGCAACTATGAGTTTTGGAACTATTTTACACGCCATACGGCAGGCAGGCCGGTGAAATTTCCAGGCTGCTACAGGGGGACATTTAAAAAGGTGCGCCCACCCAAAACTCCTGTTGATTTAGTAGACTAGTGACAACTGCGTCTGCATTGATAGTGCACGTCCACTAACACCTCCGAGAATAAGGCTTGTTATCACAGTAAAATGTATGACTGAACTAGAACATAGTAACAGCTCCTAACAGCCAATCCAACAAAAAGTTGTGATTCCACCAGGGATGACCTACAATTAACGGGAAAATTGGACGACTGGCCTATAACAATCTTTATGCAAGCGAGTAAAAAAGTAAACGTGGCTTTGAACAAAAAAAGGCGCCTGGGCAATAGCTAAATCGAATGAAGGTAGACACCATTCTAGCTAATAGTTGGAATTAAACAGGACAAAGATCACTAAGAAAAGTTACCGTTTGCGGTGGCCTGCCATAGCGCGCTGGTTGGGGGGAGGAAGTGAAACTGAAAAAACACGCCATGCTTGTAATTTCGTTAATCTGACTTCTCCCGTTCTTCCCATTTCGGAGAGCGATGCAGACTGAGAATATGGAGACGCCCTAAATGAATAGATTGGCTGTCCGATGCTCCTTATACGCGCATTTTCCCTCGAACACTTCAATTCCGTGTACCTGTTCGTGTATGACATCTACTGGTGGTGACAACTGGGTGATACAGGTTAGTTACTATTCTGTTACTCTCCTTGTGTTCCGTCGTCGTGTTGTTGTGGCGAGCGTGACTTGGGACTGTTGTTTTTGCCTGTTCATCCTCTGAGTGCCCCTTCATTGAAGGCTACTTTCTGAATTCCACCTCGTGATCAGTCGACTGTAAACCTGTATCTGTTTTCCGCATTACAGAGGTGTGATAGCGTGGGGTATATCCCTGCTTTGTTTTATCACGCACATCCCTCTCAACTTTTTTCTAGGTCCTCCAACTTTCTATCTGGAAACATCTGTGCAGCGGAAGTAAGAAGATGATCATCCACAGCCCGAAGTCGGCAGTCAATGAAAGTGCGATCATTGGAGCTATTTGTTTATTCCCAGACATTGGAATCCCTATGTTTATGGTCAAGGACACGATATGACCGGATCCTCTCGGTATCTGTATTTTGTTGTGTGTCCTAGACTTGCGTACTCTCTGTATGTGAAAAAGAACTTGGCGAGTTTCCTTTCATGAGCACCGAACATCGAGTTTGCGCTGTCATCTGTGATTAGCTGTTTTTAACAATAAAGGACAGTCGTCGAAAGTGCTGCTCATATACTAACATGAATTGTCGCATAACCAACTGGATTGAACAATAATAGTAAGATAATGAAGCTTATTCTTAAACAGCACCTGTCAAGCCTCACTGTACTTAACATAGTCAACAACCTTAACAATGACGGCCAACTCTCGCTAGTACCAACAATGTAGGCAACATCGCCAATCATCACCTATCTAGTCAACTTTAGAAACAGCTCACTGGATGTGCCGAACGATGTAAAAGAGTGATAAGTACCAACCGAGTATCCTGTCTATCTTCATCTCAGCTGCTTTCATTTCCCCTCTGGACAGTGATTAGGCCAACTGGTCAATTAACTTCTCTGTGATGTTCGGGTAATTAATTAGGTAATATCGTGGGGTTCCGGAGATTTCACTCATCTTACTGCAGAGTGGTGTGTAGAGTAGTTGAAAAAACTTCAGTACCCTATTTTACCTAGTTCATGTCGCAGGGCGTCTGGTCGTTTGTTTGCATGTCCCGTCACTATGCTGCAAGAATTGAATAACGCATATGTCTGGTTTAACGGACTGTCACAGGCGAGTCTCCAATCTTCCTGGCTATCACTCCGTGTCCGTGTCGTTTACAGCGTTGTACGAGACGTTTGTACAATCCGTTGATAACTATTCCGTCTCCATTATCAACGACGATTTAACTTTTATTCTGGCTTAACGTTCATCCGTTAAAAGCGACTAATTGTGGTGTGAACGAAAAGTTTCATATGCATGTGGGATCACCTAACACAAAACAGGAACACATTCAATCCATGTTTGGAGAGTACGGTAAATGAGGAACCGAACTTGTTCATTGTGGAATATCGGTATCCTCTTAGAGACGTGGTAAGTGTCTACAAAATTCCAAATATTCTTTGTCATTCGTGCTGTAGCCTGCTAAATCTCAGCAACAATACGGGAGGCGACTCTAAAACGCACAGGCAGTAGAATAGATGAAGTTGCAGAAATTCCTCCTATACTCCGTGCTTGCCTCGACATCCGAGTATTCTTCCTAAGGTAACTGTTACGGCAGCATCCCCGGATAAGTTCAAATGACGATTCGAAGGATGCCGCGTTTGGGTACAATTTTCGACTGAAAATCGTTCCTACAAACTGCCGAACAAGTGTTGTGTTGTTAATAACATATAATGCATATGCCGTATATCAACAGATTACAAGCTAAGATGTTAAAAGAAGTTCACTCATTTGCAACGACATCATTTATTTGTCTAGATTTGGTCTTCTTTCATGGTAATTCATTCGCGTACGTGCAGTATATATTCGTTTGTCTGCAGTGTAAGTTATTTGACGATTACACCAGCCTTCGACGCTAGAGACTAATTTGGCATGATTATTTGTTTTTTTAAAATTCAGTTTCCTTCACATTCACATTCACCGTTCAACTTGTGAATCTCATTCACGATAGCATCCCCAATTAAGAAAGAGATTGCTGACATGTGCACGACTTATCATTTACTCCATGTTATCCATGCAACACGGTCGGAGACGGGTATCTGTGGTGGTGGGAAATAAGCAATAGTAATGGGAAATGTATTAAGCTCGAAACCAGATATAGTTTTCACAAAGTGGTGATAACGCATGAGGTTGGTCAACGAAACCGTAATGTAATCAATAATATTTATGACGTACTTATTCATTCAGTGAAGCAACAGTGGGACACAATGTTTGGTTATGAATTATAATCACTACACCCACCACAGTTCAAATGGAAATTCAATTTGTTGTAATGGTGACTCTACTGCTTCTCCACACGCTCAAGAGTTCTTGTCTGTGTTGGCTCGACCGCAGATATTTCTTCAGTAGTTGAGTCCAAGTCTGAAACAGACTCAGAAACAGAATTTTTGACCTTAAAAGATGAGAGGAATAATGTAAAGTAAAACTTTATAAAATTCATACAATTATGACCACTAATGAACGAAGCAGAATTGACTAAAAATTGAACATATATATGTGAAAGATTGCATGTCTGTGAGTAAAAGTTCACATTCACCAAGAATGAGTAAAGCATGTCAAGCAATACCTTTAAAAAAAATATTAGCAGTTCTCAAGACAACAGTAGTCTTCAGTTGCTTCATGCAGTCAGCATAAATAAAATAATCCACACCACCCGTGTCGACAATGTAGTAATGTTTGAGACCACGGTTAACAGTAAATGGTTGTGTTTTATGGCTGGCAGAACCAACAGAATTACCGGAAATTACAGTAAGAGCAATGGATTGAAAATCAGATAAGTGACTTTGCTCTCCTAACGAACTCTGGATTGAACACGTCTTCAAACGGCCTGAACGTGACTTATCTTGCCGCATTTACGGCATTCGGAATTGCGAACTTAGCACGTAGGTTGAAATTGTTCGCAGCGAGCTCTGGCAGACTGAGAAGATGCTGCCTTCAGCAGTGACAACCTGTACCGAAGACCGTGGACATCGATTCCTGCGTTCAATCGATCTTTTAGCTGAAGTTACATTCTGCTGATTGAGATTAAAACTGCACAGTAAATTCACGGATTTCTTGATTTTCTTTTGTTGCTGAAGTAAGGAATTGTACTCCTTCCGCTGTCTCAAGGTCGACATACTGAACACGCTTGCGTAGCAGATGTTTCAAAGAACCATACGGGATTGAAAGTGACGAGTCCGGAAACGCTAGATTTTTAATTAAAGCGTTCGCATTCTTGCCAATGACCGTGAGGAAGTGTGACCTTTTCTTCTTGATATCTTTACGGGCAATATACCAAATTTCAAAACGTTCCAAATAATCTAGAACTTTCCGTGAACCTAAGTGGATGTTCAGATTTTCCAGATAACGGCTAACCGACAGAGGCTGGATTAGAATGCAATCATTACTAGAAGTTTGCTCAAATGTATATGGAAAACGTGACAAGTAGTCCACACGTTTGATTTGGTTGACTGATTTGTGCACTACAGTTTAGTCATATGGTACAGNGGTACAGTCATATAGTATAGCCATATGCATTAAGTGCTATGTTCCATCGTTGAACCATGGCTGCTGATAAAACTGTCAATGACTTGTCAGGATTATAGATTAATTTTAGCGCTTCATGATCCGACACAATTTTGAATGGTATCCCGAAC
>QNGE01002796.1:22702-102658 GCA_008508345.1 Paragonimus westermani | reverse complement strand
GATTATGTGTCCGAAGAGATATGAAGGACGGAGTTCAGTACGTAGGTTCATTAGCAAAACCGCCACATTCAAAAGTGGGGTGAAAAATTTGGTTTTTCTCTTATTCCGATTTTTTCACAACTTCTCAATGATGTTGTCCGGTGTTCCTAACTGCTTATAGAACAACGTACAGCTGGGTGCATAAAACCGTGAACCATCCAGCATTGTGTTGATGTGGGACAAGATTCCAGTTGAATAAAGAGACTGTTTACGAGACAAAGATCACCAACCAGCAGAATGATTTAGAATACTATGTGGAAACCACTAACAATTGCGCAGTAGAATGCAAAGACATCGATCAGAGCATGCGTTCTAAGACTAGGCACGGAAAGGGTCCCAGGATTTGTAGACTTGTGAAATGGTAACCAAAATATATCGGCTCTACTATATCTTCTAACCCCTCTTGGGATACTGAATTTTACTGGTGCATCCACACAGCAACAGCGGCTGTGGACAGTCAACTAATGAGAATACGGGACCACTTACTAATGACCACAACGACACGAGTCACAGGCGTCGAATTAAGTTGATTAGCACACACTTTTGTGTGGAGTCAGACGTGAATGTTCTGAGAATATTGGCAAACAATCACCTTCCTTCGCTACTTCTGATAAGCCTTCGAAACAAGCTGATAGACCGCCACCCAGAACGTTGTTGCTTGACCCACTGGGCATTTCTAGTACATTCGTTTCACCTGTGTAGTATCGTCTGTGACCTACAGTAATGGAGACGCACTGTTGTGCTCGGTGTCTGTGGAAAGCTAACGTTGTATTACAAGAAGACCTCTTGGAAAGGTCCGAAAAAGCCTGGATGTTGTGTTAACAACTAGCATAATTAGAGGTAGACCGTAGTGACAAGAAGAGTCGGCAACGAAGGAAGGGCAGGCGGTTTGTCTAGCAGGAAGAAATGTGGTCCAATCACAAACTGAAAAACGTAACAATGAATAAGGCTAGGACATTGCGCAATGTCAAGTATGCAGTGGTTTATCATTGTTAGATAAAGACGATATTTGGGAAGTAGTCACGGACACAAATCAACCAATCACAGCAGAGGTGTTTTCGAATTTTCCGAAAGTTTCAATCTTTTATGGGGATGATGATTACGACGTACATTAAATAAAATCTCGCAGCATTGCTAACGACTGATGGCGTTTGTAATTTTCGGAGAAATAGAGGACAAACCGCCAATCTATAGATGTAATTCGTACAAACTACTGCAAATGTAACCGTGCACGTGAAGAATGTGCTGGTCAGGCATACAACTTCCATCAGCCTTACCATTATACTTTACACTTGATAGGAAGTGATTTTTTAGCCAATCCAGCACACACACACACACGAAAGCAAATAACCAATTTTTCATTGCAGCATCATACTGAACTAACAGGGCGAGAATGATGATCGGTTACATGGCCTACCCTATATTTTATAGCGTGTCATTAACCTGTGAATACCATATGCATAATTTTCATACCTCTATACTCTTTTTCTATGTCACTAGTTTCCTTCTATACATATATATATATAGGCGCTGCCACGCACTACTGTTTTATCCGCTTATTCAATTTACGGTACTTCGTACTGATGTGATACATCAATTAGCATACTAACTGTTATTGATATCACCTAGGAAAAGTGAGCTTGAAATGTTCACTTTTCGTTAGAATGAGCCACAGTTTGGACTGGGTAGATGCTTCAGAACTGTGTGCGTTATTATGTGTGTGCGTGTTTCCTTTGTGGAGTCGATGACTGATAAAATTCGCCTGTGATAAAGTACCATACATACTCAAATCGTCAAGTGCTAATTGAGCGCCCCAAAAGAGTTGTCACCTTCGCTACTGTGATGGTTACGATGGTGATTGTGGAGGAGGGAGATTGTCCGAAACCAGTTTTCAGAAATGCAAATATAATCGGTCATCGACAAGTAGGAGTGTCCCCTAGTTCAACAACCCAGAAGCCTCTGTTTTACTATGCATGACATACGGAACACCGCTTACTGTTCACCCAAAGATCCTGTAGAGAATAAGCAATATGATAGAGTGTGTGAATGAATCAGATTACACTGATTGCATTTGTTATGTTTAGTTCCAGTTGCTTGGCAGTTGGTTATCTGACTACACATTGGATATGTTGTTAAACTGAGTTTTACATTATAAAATGGTAGAGTTTCTTCCGCTCCCATTTATAGAAAAAAATGCCATTAGGGCTGTTTCTAAACTATCTGGTAAAGTAATCAACACTAAGTGCTGACGTTTGGAATACTTACACATGGCCAACTCCTTTTATAAATAAACAGCTTAGGAGAATCTTGCACTGAACATTTATTAAATCCTGATTTCGTGTATCCGTGGTCAACTGTTGAAAACCTGTCTAAAATTTTCGCATTCGCAGTTCATTGCAATAAGAGATGACCATCCCCTTTCAATGCAAGCGAGGTATTTGCTCATACTAATCATTTGTAATTTAATTGCGCCGTTTATCTCAGACTCAGTGGAGTCCTTAGATTAGTACTGATATCGAAAGCACTGACTGGAAATGTGTAGAAACTCATTTTGCCTTAGGTTTCTAAACTGAACCAACCACAAAACCGGTTGTGTGCGTCCGCTGAATTTTGCTCAGTAAACACATTACTCAAACAAACGATATACTCTCTAATTCCATGAAAAGTGTATGAATTTTCTTGGTTGGTGAAAGATTTATCTTTCCTTTCTCTGTTTATTAAGAGTTCCGTGGATGTTTTCTTGCCGAAAGTTGAACAACATCCGGTTTGCTTCTGTAATGTTGCCACCTCCAGAAACAGTTTGACCATAGCAACATATTCTTCAGTTCATTTTTATACAGACAGAGTGTAGGTTTAATCTAGGTTGGTTATTTGAATATTTAGCAATGTATTCCTTTCGATAATCTATTAAGTTTTCGATTTTTCCCGTTTTCTGTTTGATAATTCAAGCTCCACATATACATCTATGTAAAAGACAGAAATAGTTCAGTGGGGATGGGAATAGTCGAGGTTGACCAAGCCGTTACACCCTGGATAGATTGATATCCTTTAATTATAGCTGTTTGTTCACATAACACCGGTTGCGGTTGATTGATAAATGGGGCTTTATTGATTCTCAATAGGTTTTTCGCTGGTATCAGGTAAAAACAGTGAAGGGACCGATCTAGTCGGTGATATCACTTATCTGCAGGATGTGTTTCTCAAGATATTTGGTTGATCGCCTATTTTTCGATCATATGATTGAAGTGTTTGACCACTTGTTGATGCAAACACTGATCGGTGTTACCATGGTAAATGTCACCCCATTTGCAAAAGTTACTCCTCAGATAGAAAGCAACAAACAATCTTGTGCATCCACAGAGTTCCCCAGAAATAAAAGCTTGTTGAACGAGCCCGTTCTTCGGTGAGCCATCTTTAGACTAAGTGCAACACATTTGTGAATACATTTGTGAATAGCAGTCAACAAAGAATGAAAGGTTCTTAACACCATGAGACTCTTGGTTCATTTTTGGAACACTGAAATGGGTATCGCACGAGTCTGGAGTTTGCTAATCGCGACAACTTAAGTGCAGGAAATTTGCACATGGAGTTTAAAGTTCCCCAAACTAGTCGCCTTGGTTACTATAGCTACTAACAAATGGCATCTCAGGTTTTTTGAATAAACATCAATGTGACACAGTAAACCAGCATGACGAAAATTACGCTTCGGATCTTTCGACGCTGTCTGGTAGTTGACCGGGCTGAATGGTTTATGTATATTCCTTACAGTGAGAGCCTCGTTACACGATGGATGCATTCTCCTCAACAGCCAATCACAAACGAGTGAACACAAGGATGGTGGTGTCAATTGGCACCTTGTCCATGTATTAGGAAAGCCTCGTTCGTTCTGTTGAATGGGGTAGGTAGGCGCCATTGAAAAGATTGCAACCATCCTCGCCGTTGGTTAGAAAAACACTCTGACGTGACCGCGTGTGCCGCAGTCAGTGACAAGTTTGCATCCACCAGGTTGTTGGCACAACTTCTCTTTTTAACGCTTTATTTTTTTGTCAAGTTTCTATTCTTTTCTATTCTTCACACACTTGTAATTAACTATTTCTTCCCGGACCATTGTAATCACGGATAGCACTCATAACTGGAAATGGTGATGATGATGATGATCGCTTAGCCACTGAAAACCTCTTAATTTTTTCTGCCTGTATTCCCATGAGCACCCGGTCAAAGTCGGTGACATATTCGACGTGAAAGTATCCGCACCAGTATTGGGAAGCTAGTCGGGCACTTGGCACCTCTGTTCTATGGAAACTCTTGTTTGTTCTAAGGAAATGGGCTGGCTGATGAGCTCACTATTTATGAATCGATAAACGCTACCATCGGGCTGACATTTTGTCCATTCCAGTTACCGTATGATGATAACATCGTGGTCATGGGTTGTAAAAATCGAATATTTTTTTATCAAGTAAGTACACATCAGATGTGAACTCACATGTCATTCAAGATGTTTTATTCAATACGATGTGACGTTTAACACTGTAAAGACTGTTCCCATCAAGTGGTTCATCAAAACTGCTTCTCAAGCCATAAAAATCGACTGGAACCTGAACTGCTTCTGAAACATCAAGTTAAACATTAAAAAGTTCTGTTACCCCTACCACGACCAAAAGTCTTGATGAAAGATGAAGTATCTCTCCAGTAGAAGTTGTACCTACAACCGTCTGGAGCAGTCATGTTAAAGAAATTGGTGAATAAAATTCACATCGGTTTCTTCTAAGTTGACAGCGGCGTATGTTGAATATCATGGACGGAACTTTCAGCATGACCTGAAATACGGGTAAAATTGAAGTGCTTCCGGCGACCCTTTCAAAAACCTTGTTTCTCAGTTGGTTATACTCAAGAATTAGCTATACTCATTCTGACAACTCGACTCAGGTCTCATCAGGCAGACAGAAACATTGAAACTAACTGTGACGTCATTTGACTGACAGGGATCAAAAATGGTTTATCTGAACAGATAGAATGGTTGACACTCTCCAAACAGTTTGTCTACTTACTTGGATTGGACAGTTCACTTGCCCCTCACTACAGTATACAACGCACGCAGCTGATAATCATGGCTAGTGATGGTACAGGGGATGCTTGAGAGATGGAATAGTTGATGCTCATGCGATATGTCAAAGAGGAGCAAATGTGTGCTCATGAGTCATCTTCTAGAGTAGTCCGAACTCACTTCTGTTCTCATACTCACAACGGTTCCGTCCGTCTAGTTCACGTATTCAGAGTAGGGACTGTGTATTAACAACGGGCTACTTAGCTTTAGTATGTTTGCGGTGAGTCACTCCATTTTCTCATGCACATTGCGAAAATAGGGCTTTTTTTCAGTATGTAAACATGTTTGTAACAAATCATAGCACACCACTTAAATAAGCTGATTACTGATAGATCCATATTAGATCAAGTGACGGAAGGATTAGACCAAATTCTAGCAGCATCCAAGTACGGCAGACAAGTATGATTTCAAGTGAACCAATCACTGTGTGGATAAGGAATGTTTTCTGATTTCACTTAAATAAGTGAGTTACCGTCTTTATTGCGTGATTGTTCTTAGTCTTCTGTCACGCTATCGTTGGAGCAGTTTTCTTCAGCAAGGTTACTACTATTGCACTTCTATTTCAAGCCTGGAAAAACTATTTCAATGAGCTCCTAAAACTATCTCTTTAGTGGGTTAACTCTAAAAACTGCAGGTTATTGGATATGATGCTGTTAGGCTCGGACACCAATAATTATTGCGGTTTTAACGACAACTCACTTTGTCCGAGTTGAGATGTCCGGATTTTCTTGTGGTTTTGTACAACTGGATAGGGCAATGCATCCGGAGTATGTTACAAATACTTTGCCAAAACTTATTGAGGTCAACCGCGGATAAACATGGCATGGTCTTTTGTCACTTTTCCGAGCTACAACCAACGACCTTGGGCATAATCAAATTTCCGAACACCGAAACGTCCAGTCAAGGTACGGTGTTTACGCAAAATCTGTAACCGCTCAGCAAGTGACTTACTGGCAGTTTGGGTCAATCATGAGACCACTCAAAATTGAACAGGATTCCTCTAGTCGTCTGATGCAAATGTCATTGAGTGGGTGGCTGTTTGGTTGGCTGAGCAAATTGCTTTTGCAGTTCACTGAACAGAAGGACAGTTTTGGCAACCGTATCAGCTTGTTCATGTACAACTGGGATTTTATTGATTAATGGCTTGCTTGCGTCAGGACAGAAGTAAGTGAAACGTCCAAGAGAAATAGAAGCCGGAAACACGTTGTCTTAAATTACATTTGTGAGTTTAAAGCTTGACGAAACAGATGGTCGGCTCTGCTTTGATATATTTTCTTTAGGCATATGCAGGTGTTCAGTTGGTAATCTGATTACCAAAGCCGCAATACTGTGGAAAAACTAGGGAGAAAAATCAATCTACCACACCAATCTTCCATGCTACATGTCCAACCCACAGGTGTTTTCAAAAAATCCACAGGGTTGTTTGGTCAGAAAAGCAATACTGTTATGTTTACCACGTCTAACTACTGGCTGTCAGGAACTAACGCAGTAATTTAAGAACCACCTATCAGCAAAAATGCACTTACGTAAGAAGTTTGTGACCGATCAGATATACGTCCTAGCCTTCAAAGTGTCATACAACAGCAACTTTCGTTTGGAATGGATGTGGAGCGATGCATACATATTAGGTAACAGGTTGGCCCGACGGCACCGTAGAAATCATTTATAGTCTGGTGTTCTTAAAGTAAATGCTTCTAACCAGGTGAACAAGAGGTCCTCCACGCTTATTGATCACGAATACCCAACGTACGCTGCTGGCCGTGTAAGACCCGGTTATCTGTATGAGGGTATAAGTGTCACTATCTGACATGGCGAACAGAAATGTTAGAACCGTTGGAAAAACGACGGAACGTAAATGTACCGCTGTGTTAGAAAGATTATGAACAAAGTTCTTGTCTGTGTATTAACATCCGTATATATAGAGGTCCTATCAACAAACATTCGCATACCATTGACTTGGAAGAAGAGCCTTGTGATTTGCGAATCTCCGTGTTCCGATTTGTACTTGTTCAAAATATGTCATGCAGGCGGAAGTTACACAAATCGTAGATCGGTGAAGCTTTAGAGTTGGTCTGCTCACAATTACGAGAAGACAGTTGGACATTCAACATCACAGGTTCACCGAACACGTACCACATAAAACTGGTTATTTGTGCCCAATCTGTTAGGTCTGTTGCTGTTTGTTAGCAAAAAATTACATGTGTATACTTATTATTAGGGCAATAGCTTCTTTATTTACGACTCCACGTCAGTAAAAGGAATGTTCAGTCAGACTACCAAACGGTGATATCGAGAGCACAAATGAGTCACGAAAATGATAGCATGGATTTCATGCTTAAATTCCGCTGTTCGGTCACCCTTTGTCAAGTTACCAAATTTGAACGCTACTCACCCTGCAACGTTCACATTCAAATAGAACTTTACATCAATCCCTTCGAAAGGAATCATCGGATTGAAGCGTTTCTCATATCACCTCTTATCAGTAGTGCACCCGTTGGAAATGGCTAAGGTCTAAACTCTCTATGAGTTAAGAATGAGTGGTGTACAATTTACTTAACAGAACATTCCCGAATGCCCAACATTATGTCGATAAATCAATGTACACTAATTGGTAAGTAGCGGTGTATTTTCGATAAATAAGAAATGAAACCCACACAAGTTATCGGGAAGGAAAAAATCGCACAAAATTTTAATGATTTCTGCGGTTGCAGCTTATAGAAAAGTTTCAGTCATAGGGGCATCGATTACAGTTAGAAGAGGTTTACACCTCTTGAAATGATCGGATAGCTTGAGCATTACCCACAAGTGATCGTGGCTGAGAGTCCATGATATCAGCCTACTGGTTAGTTCTTATGACTAGCCGGTTTACCGGAAGGTTACACGATTTCATATTTGCACAAAAAAAGTGACAATGTAGGTTGTCTTTTTTTGTCTCTGAGAGGTACTCAACTGGCTGAAAGCTGTGTCGATTTTGACGTGCACCAGCCAACCCACGTGACTGCGTGTGTAGAATTCAATCAGTTTACTGCTGAGTTAGTGAGTCGTTCAAGAAAGTTCTCGTCAATGACGTCATTTACTGAACGATGACGTGGATTTTTGATGTAGATAAACCTTTAATACATAGCATATTATGGACAATAGGAAATTACAACCTAGTACTGCCTCTCATGCAACCCCATCTTCTCAACTGCAGAGCTCAAATCTAAGCGGCGATTCCGAATTCCGGGGACAGGACGGTTTTTCCGATGTCAAAAACGTTTCCGGTAGGTTAACTTTTTCATTCTGTACGAAATAGTTACAGTCTAGGCTGTGGTGGTCCGTATTCATTGGTTTGTGGTGTTGCGGGTCAGCCACTGTCTTGATTTACATGATAGTCGTTCTTGTTAGGAAATGGACACATTTATTAGGTAAGTCAACGCGTGAGTTATTAAGTGATAGCGTGGAAATATTTTGAAAGTTGCCACAGTGGGCTAATTTACCAGGCATGAATAAACGTTGACCAAAATCCCACATTTTGACTGCAACACTTCAGTAAGTTTTACGCAATACTTTCATTTTATTCATCCATTTATCAGTAGTATGTGCCCCCACAGGAACCTGTAACTATACTTTCCAACTTAAAGAGTTTTTGCTTGATCTTAAGGTGAGAAACTTTGCTTTATATTCAGCAAAAAACATTGTATCATTAGTACTGCAAAGGATAACGTGTGAATGTGCGAGTTAGAGACACTTTGAATCATAAATGCACCCGACGCTGTCTGTTCCAAGAAAGTATGATGCAGATTTAAATTTATAAACGAAAACCACTAAACCGCAGATACTTCGGAAGGAACGGATTGTCAAGAACAGTACCACCACGTTTTAACTCTTGATATATTCTGATAATCGTTTGGAGAACTGAAAGGCTCAGAAAAACAGAATAAAAATACCCCCTTGTCTTTAAAAATTGAAAAAATATCAGATATTGGCAACGCGCTGGTAATATGATGAGTAACATTTCAATTAGACCATAGTTTTGTTGTCCCAGTCATTCAGCCAGTTTCGAATAAATAACGGTGAGTTCGAACGAAGTCGACGATGGAAAAGTGAACACTGGTTAAAAGCCTGACACTGCTCCCGCTTACTTCGAAAACACTCATTAAAGATGAGCTGCTTCAAACCCCCCGTGCACAAAACACCAAGTGACCAGCGCTGTTCAACGCAGCTGTGCTAATAATCAGTAGCTTTTGGTTCTGCTGTCGTAACAATATGTTGAATGGATTAAGTAATAACCTGTTATCATGACGTGTTTGGTACTCATGTTTAGCCGATGTGACGGATGACGCTGGTGACCTTATAGCCAGGGCAAGCTAGACTGGTTGGGCTTACCACGAAGCACACTTCGTCTATAATGCAATATCAAACGCTACTCACTCCTCTGTCTTTCAGAGAATATCTGCAAGTTTATAGCAACTCCGTTTACAGTCAGTCTGTTTTCTGATGACGAATATGATAACTGTGTTTATCCCTATCCCAAAAATAATGTACAGTCTACGAGCTAGCGGTGCATGTAGCTATGAATTTCCGATTAATCACCGTTTGTCTGAATTTCTTCTCAAAAAAATTCAGTTACTCTACTATTTTTGCCTTCATCGTAAGTTTGAATGTAGTTCATACTGTATATTCAGTCTGTCGAGTCTTGTTTGAAGTGTGTTTACTTTGTCTTCTCAGTACTGACAACGTTTGAGAGTGCGGGCCTAGCTTAAAACATGTCTTTGGTCTTGCTAAATTTTCAAAACAGTGTTATCATTGCCAGAATATTATGGGGGAACATTTACCAAGTAAGCGGCTGCAATTAGGTGCTATCTCATAAAGTCGATGACAGACTCGCAGTCGATCTTCGAAATGCTAACACGTGAGCCATAGTTGTCAGATAGATGCTGCTTCAGAATTGACAACTAAGCTCACTAGCACCCGAAACAGGGAAGTATGAGACGATGAGATGCAAATCGATTGGGCTGTGCTGCACAGACACTGCAGAAAGGAATGGGAGCTCTAACTGATTCACACGTTTGGAATGGACAGAACCAGTCATTTGTTCACTGAAACGGAGAAAACGGTGAGGTTGACTAGTAGGGTCTAAAACGTTTTTTCATTCAAACAACTACGATCCGTTCGATCATAGAACTGCAATCTGTTAAGCTACACTAGGCACGCGATGCAAGAGAACGATGGAAATTAATTTTTGGTATCCTATTAATGGTTGTGCCTATCACTTAATTGAATGTCTCATGCAATTTGAGTATCGATTTTAGTTTGCTCACTCTTAATCAAGTCTCCGCAGGTTTCTCTTCGCTTGACTGCAATTCCCTTGACAGTTACAAATCCAATCTGGTTGATGACATCTGTTGTTATTGTTGTTGTGTGTGTATGTGTGCGCGTGCGTGTGTGATAAACGCAGACAAAACTAACAAATTGTGAACAGTTTGCTTTTCTCAAAGTTCACATTCACCGTAGATATACACTTGCACTTCGACGGGATATCTAAAAAAACGCAGTGTTGACCGTGTTTTGTCATTCACCACGTGTAATGGTTGAAGGTGAAAATCCCTTGGTGAAACTAGATTGTAGGACGATCGAACCTACCTAGCTAGCCGTTTCTGGTCATTTCATCTTCCCCTTTCCGTTCCTGTAATACGTAAACACTCTGAAAATTAATCGATTAGTCGAGTTTGACAGCAACCTTCGGCACAACAATAACATTAATACCGCAAATTAGTTGACACATCAGTGGGTAAACGTTCATCGGTAACAAAATTGAACATGTTGTGAATCACAAACACGTTAAGAACTGACAATTTTACATCCACTATCGTTCTGTGCTCTTTGGTCTACAACGAATTGGAAACCGCACAAAAACGGTTTGCCGGATTGTTATGACCATATACATATGAGTTGAAAATTTTTTTGAGGTATGTGCAACGAACGAAAGTGAGGTGATAGGAAACAGCGTACAATCTAAATGAAAGACCATTTGAACTGGAGAAATGCTCTTTTGAATTGAGTAAAACAATCATATCTTTCACTGAAGGTATATGGAATATAACCGAAGAAAGTAACCGTGGGTAAAATCGGAAAATTATTTGTATGAGATGTCGGAAGATGAACTACGGAGTTTACGTGATGGGTAAATAAATAAAACACACGGAAATTTGTAACTTTCCGTAAACATTACTAGAAGCGAAGTTTGTAACAAATTATCGTCTTTCGTTAGTAAAGTTATATTAGATAAAGTGCAGGATTTATTGAATAAGACTACTACGAAGTATCCCTAGGTCCTCAATACTCATCAAGCTTGGTCAACGGGACGGGATGTAGTGATCGGACTTGTAGGATTAACAGCAAGTATTGAACTAGTTCGAATCCAACTTTAGCTTCGACGCAGCAGAAACACTAAAATCCGGGGCCATGGACACAGTTATAACTTCGTTGTATTTCTGGTAACATGTACTTTTATAGGTGATGATACGTTAGGTAATGGGTTAGGGAATTTGAAACAGACGGGTGTCAGTCATCTCGTGTTCTTTGGGTACTTGAGTTGCGGAGAGCTGGTCTGTTTGACAGTTTTCAAACCAAACAGCAAGGTAAGCGGGACACTCTTGATTCGTTGTAGTCCTGTCATTCCAGCTGAAGGGTCCTGACGTGTTATCGGTTATGATCTGGTGGACCACACACTGTGGTCATCAACGTAGGCCACAGGTAGAGCGATCATCTCAGGTCGTGGCGATTTTACGGTTCAAACCAATTGTGTCTGAGCACACAAGTCATGGTAACGGTCGGATTACTACCACCCTAACTAATGAAAACATGCCTTACTTAACATTTGATAGGCCTGATTAGATGAACTGATCCTCCGTCTTGTCCTAGACCGAAGCCAAGTGGTACAGTACCCGTTACTTCTTTCCGTTAAACATTTAGAAGTAAAACTCATGTATGCGCTGAACAGCAAGAACAGTCAAACGAACAGACCACGAATGAAAAAGTGGATAACACAATTACCGCTAGTTATGTGGCGAGGTTATCAAATCCGCCACCAAGTCCTCTCTGAATGGCAATGTAGACATTATTTCACCGGCGATAATTACTAGAGGTCGCATGCGGCTGTCAGAGAATTTCTAAAGAGAGCATTGAGAATCGCTCATAACTGTTGTGTTAACTGGTGCGGCAAAACGACGCTGGGAAAACGAGTACTGTATTGACAGTCGCAAGCGCGAAAGTGAACAAGCATGTCCATGAACCTACGCGCAAGCAGTGGCCTTTCGGCCGCGGTAAACGATTGGTAGTTACACAACAGCGTATGACAAAGCAACCAATCATGTGCATGACTCAGCAAGTGTTAACACATGTCAATCGATCAGTTTGGTCGGGCGGAACAAAGCAGGTGGTAATGGATGTGAAACAGTTCGCTCGTTATGTTAATAACTTATTTGTTTCCATATTTATCGTGTTATTAGTGTACGATCTTCCATGAAGACGTTGAGCAACGCGGAGCGATGAACCAACGATTTCAACTAATCACAAGATTGAATAATAATGCCACGGTACTATTGAAGAGATTGTCAAAATGAACTATTGGACATCCTCAACAGTTTCGATCGACGGATCGTTTTCAGGAATTGATGTGAAANCAAAAAGGTACTATAACTGAGCAGTCAGCCGGTGTAGAAACAGTGGGAACGAGCCGAACTCCAAAGAAGGTGATCCGCGTACCACTCAAGTTATGTACAATAACTGGCAACTAGCTATTCGCACAAATACTGCTACGTGCACACAGAAGAGCAGAAAGAGATCACGTCCAGTGATAACACGCAGCGCTAGTTTAAGTACAACTGTCTCCCATGTTTGTCTGACTGTCCGTTGAATCAGGATCTTCGTGCACAACTTTGACGTATCGGTCAATTCAAATTTAATTCGTGCGCGCTTACTAGTTTCGATCCTGCGTTACAACACCAAATCAATGCCATAAAACAAAAAAATCTGGATCAAGGTTCACTTAACGGTCAGAAACGGAAAGGGTAGAAAATACAGGGTTAAACAGTTGGAAAAGATAGGGCTGGGTCGGATTTTCATATGAATGAACTTCAAAATTTGATAGAACCGGCACATATTCTTTCTGCTCTGTACAACTTCACATTCTAGGCTAATCGAAACATAGTCATAGAAATGTCCCTTCCAGGTTATTCCCTCAACCACGCTTCGTGGTACTGACCCATGTGATGTGCATATCATTGTTACGTTTAAAGAAGAAGTCCGACCATTGGTTTCCCCTGTGGGAGTGTGGATAACATTGTCGTGTTAAAATTTTGATCACACCAACCGGATATCTTCCAAAAACCTATCGGAAACAATGTTTTCAAACGCCGAGACTACGGTGCTTGAATGGTTACCCAACGAGTGGAATATCTGGACTCCATCATATTGACCTGACCCACTTAGCAATGAAGTCTGCTTCGTCTGTATAGTTTTTATCACAGCGAAGTCGCTGTTCTCGATTATCCGAACACAATATCCCGCCCATAATCCTGAGTCGTCGTTTACGTTTTGTACCAATGAAATTTAAACAATACTGTTCACTGGAACTCCTGTGTTTACAGTGAATACGATGAGCAGTCTTTAGATGTGATAAGAATGGCATGTTGTAGCCAAACAGGAAATTCGCAGTGGGCATGATGGTTGATGTGACGTAGTTGTGTGATTCATGGATGGAAATGTCTCCAATTATTGAACCGAATAAAAATCCTTAGCACTTTTACTGAATTAAACTTCCATTGGACCTTTCTTTCGTGTAGTTGAAGCTGTTTCGTTTCCAGTAAAGCAGCGGAGTGCGTGATTTTATGCGGATATGCCCGGGTGTCCTTACACATGTAGCATAGTGCTACTTGGAAGGCCACATGAATGCCGACTAATCATTGTGTGAGGTAATCAGCGCGTCGCCAATAGCAATTTAAAATTAGTTTGAGAAGCAGCTCACCGAACATTTCTGGCACAAAGATTGCAATATAGAATTGTGATATAACATCCCGCAGAAATTCGTTCTATTCAGAAAGTAGCACATATAACTTCAGCAGGTCTGGCTAGGTTCCACCCAAGTGAACCAGTTGAACATAGTGAAGTTTGTTTACTTCTGAAAAAGACTTCACTCGAAAATGTAAAATTATTTGTACTTCTGTGACCTGTAGAACAGTAGACGTTCACATGGTTGGTTTGCACCTATCTGATGAAACCCTGCGTTCGATAAATTCTGTTTCGTCAACATCACAGCTGAGATCGTGGCAAGCAAGCTAAATTCTCAAACTTAAAGTGCATTGAGAAGACTTGTAATCAAATCGCAGGAATCTTGATGAAGCTGCAAATTGATACAGTTCCATCCAGTTTTGGGCACAGTAAAATTCAGCGATAAACGCATGCTCTGGTGGCAGACTGAATGGGAATCAGCCACGGAGTTCACAATTCAATGTGCACCAGTTTCATCGATTACTTCATTTCAGGATGATACTGTTGTTTATGTTCTTGTACATTCCCTTCCTGAACATTCAGGCCAAGGATCCGGGGATATATCTAGTCTAGTGTACAGATTTTGCACTAGACCGCAGATATCCAGACAGTAATCGGAGCACTTTTAAGACATCCTATTTTCTAACATTTGAGTGGATTGAATGTCGATGAAAGTAACTGCTAAACGCTTATAAGCTGTTCACCAAAGTCAGAGGTGTCCATTATGAACATGTAATGAAGACGCCTTGTAAAATTATATCGAGAAATAGCGTCGGAAACGTCCTGACAGCGAGAAGCGCTACATCAACTCTGACCAAAGCCACGTTCACGCAAGAGAACGTGAGCGATCCCGGCAGTAAGACAAGGGAACAGGAGCGATCCTATGTATTGGACCGCGCATGGATGGCGGGTGATATTGTGGTGGATTATCAAACCGGAGGTACGAGTATTCCAACTCTCGGCAGAATACCTCGACAGGGGGAATTTACATCGAAAGGCTCACAGTGAGCCGAACGGGGACGGAATGGGCGATCGGATGAGCCATCGCTCAACTGGATCGGACCAACGGACGAGACATGACGGGGAAAATAGGGTGGATGACCAGGTCGGAAGCACGATTAGCCCACCACAAAATACAAAGCTCACAGTGGATAGATTGGGGGCAACAACAGCGACCGGACGAGACACCACCCAACGCGATCGGACCAAATAACACGAAATGGCAGGCGGAAAAACCCTCTGACTGAAGGTGTCAGTCGCACACACAAACCGGACCGAGGTGCACACGACAGGTGAGCGGAAAGGGGGGCCGTTGTAGGCCCGACTTCTGATTCCTAAACAGGAGCGGGCGAGTAGCATGGCAACCAGCGAGTTGGACGATAAAGGTTGTGACTTACTGAACGGCTTTTCGTTACATCCACCCCCGGACTGTCGCCGTTGCCAGACTTGCTCCATCACGCTGTCTCGCCCATGCATGGGCCGAGCTATGGGCCTAACAATATGCAGCCACCTGTGTGTGGGCAAACGTGCGTGAGGACCACGTGCGCAGATGGGTGTCACTCGTCCTCTGGTTCCATTGCGGTGACGTTGGGTATGCGTGTGTGACCTTGGGTGAAGACAACTGTAGCTTGAATTGCGTCTAGTTAGCCAGCCGATCGATTTTAGTCGGTGACTGACGAGGTGCTACAATACTGGCAGAACATGGATGTATTTGAGTAGTTTAAAAATTTATGATTTTTGCAGGTTGACTGACGTTTTACTACGCAAACGTCTTTACTTTTAGTGAACGTCACGTTCTGCTACAGGCTATAGGATGCCACTCCAGAACAGAGTTATGGTTTCCAAACCCAGACGAAGTCGGATATAGAGATGATACTCACCTCAACGTAGAACAATCACATCTAATGTTCAGTAGTACACTGCAAACGTATGGAGGATAAGGACATTTCGATTGGTCGAATGAAATCAAAAAATAACTTTGGAATTGCAAATGACTATTCCTTTCCCGACAGCTTTCACTACCGTTGATTGATTGATTGTTGTGGTAGTAAAGTAAAAGGTAGAATGAGTCAGTCGAGAAGTGAGCGCGGATCAACGGTGAGTGTGTTCAGTGAGAACCGGGTGTCACCCGTTCGAGAGAGAGAGAGAGAGAGACACTGATAAGTTCAGAAATATGCGCAATCATCAAGTGAACGGACAGATCACTGTCGTGACTATCAGTCACATTCTAGCCATGTCTAACTGACGAACCTCTAATGAACAGAATGGTTTACGGAGCATTAATGTAGACCGAATCTCTGCAGTTGGCATTTTAATAAAATCTCCCTCATCGTAACAGAGTGGCTAACACTATGGGACTGTCGGAAAGCTTGTCTGATGTACGTATGAAGTATATTTTGAGTTTTTCAGGAATATCATTGCCGGATTTCGTATTTCCTTTCATCTATGGCAAACAAAGGAGACAGATAGCTTGTTGGTTGATTAGTACATGGTTTACACACCTGTCCGCTTGCAATTATCAGCTCTTGTAAGTTGGACAATCCATCATATCCTGTCTTCTGTTTTATTCCACTGAAACAGATTTGCCGTTCGTCGTCTGGTCAAATCACAGAAATTCTACATTGCCGTGGTCGTCCTGGTTTTGTTGAACACACTCTGTGTGTCTGTAGAATTTTATGGTCAGCCTGGGTGGTTGACAGAATTTTTATGTGAGTCCTCAACAAATGCCCACCAAGCATGTGTGAATTACAATCTCGGTTGGCTTTGTATTAATTCCCAATGTTAGGAGTTGTCTGTACACAGGTTAGTAGGATACTTTTGATTGATATTTGTTCAACATCACTCACAATTCATCGAGATACTTTCTGCCACTCTCTTTCGAAAAATAACGCTATCCTCCAGTTTTGCTGTTTTCAGAGCTCGTCAGCAGTGCATATCTTTGCCATGGACGAGAGTTGAATTTCGATCACGCTTTTATGAAGCGACCACTGCTTCATCGACTTCACATTAGGCACGACTGGTTTATCACACGCAAACGCTCAGCCACATTCGCTCGTGAGTAACGCCTAGATTACGTGACCGTTTCAAGCGGAGGCAGTGATCATCGATCTCACGATTTTGACGTTTCATCTAGCAAACTTGAGGATTACAAGTCGCGTAAATCCAATGTATTGGCTGAACGATATTCCAATCAATGATAAGCGATAGAAGATTTCTGCCAGACTTGTCAGACACATTTGCTCTGTCTGTTCGCAAGTTGGTCTGGCAATATGGGCAGTACTTACGAGTGACTGTGGTGGAACGTTAGCCTACAATGATTCGATCATATCCAATGTGAGGTCAGTAGCAGGGTGATCTGAGCGCTGCCCTCACGGAACTGTAGCCGGAGTTCAACGCTCGACAGTGCCGAAGTTAAACACTGCTGGTGTGCTCTAACAAGAGCCAACCTCGAGACTAGTGCTTCTTTTTGTAAGAATGCCACCAGCAATGCTAAAGAACATGGTAAGAAAACCTGTATTTTAGCACTGAGTGTCTTCGTATGCGAATAGCAACACACGTCCCGGAACAATTAAAACCAGTGTTGACAAAAGAATTCGAGACCGGTGAACCCGTTCCTCGAGATCAAGCACCGTCGATTTCTAGACATCTCATGATAACTGGTCGCCAAGTTGACCCACTTGACTCATTCACAATATTGTTATGCAATCAGAACACGAAGCTACTGGTTTTTAGAGAAGCTACGTTGATTAGAACTCACCAGCCGGTGTTAAAATTGGTTGAAGAAACCCACCCGATTACAGCGGTATTGATGAGACTTGGTGTGAATGTTTGCGTGTCTATAACCTGTTCAGCTCTGTTTTTCTGTTATATCTAACCCACGTTTTACGTTCACGACTGATGAGGGTAAGCGAAATGTTAGCATATCGCAAAGTCTTCTTTCTGCACTGATGAAATTTCCAGTTATGTTTTCGATGTTCATGTCAAATCTGAGTGTCAGTAGTGACCTATAAGTGACGACTTGTAAATCGTAAGGGATTTGGCCGATATAGGTTGCACGTCACTCGAAACTGATTGCAGTTGTCAAATTTCCGTAGACAATTCAGTCATCCCCTTTCGATAGAAAGCATTGCACTTGAGTTTCGTTCTTGTTAGAACTCGTCAGTGGTAGTATTAGTAGTCTCGGCACGTCCGGAACTAGAACTTCTGTCATGTTTCCATGAGTCAACCGTGTTCACCACTGTATCATTATTAGACTTGGACTGAATCGACATATGTAAACGTTCAGTTACATCCGCTTGAGCTTAGTTCTCCGGTTACCCGATCGCCTGAAATGGAGACACAACCGTCCTGTTAAATTCAGTCGATGACCCCACTACTAGGGTTTCTCTCCAAGTTTAAATCATAGAAATCATTATAGCTGAGCAGCATTTTGAGGAGTGAGATATTGTTTCCTTGTGATTCGATTGGTGTGCTTAAAACTTGTCTTGAAATGCATCAGTGCTGACAGCTGGATGGTCCCGGTGTTTCATCAGAGCTGGTGAAGTAAAGGTGGGTTCCGTTTTTCGTGTTAACACCACGTCCTACCAGAAATACCACAATGGTTATCAAGCTTTTTGACCTTTTAATCGTATTACAGGAGAGTATAGTATTTTCTTCACCTGATAACAGGAAGTTTGGTGTGGGACGTTAACATTTCACTTATCTTTATGGGTAGCATACACAAAAGGCAATCAACTGTATAGAGTCAGCAAATGGCACGAAGACACGAAGGATCGGATGGTAATTTCAATCAGCAACGTAACCTCGAGGTTCGGTTTGTTCTTGACCAGATTGAGTGGCCAGTCACAAAAACTGTTTCGCCGATCGCAGTCTTCGGTGCTCTGTTGGGACCTTATATCACCAATGATTGTGTCGTCATCCGTCTCAATAAACGCATGGAGATAGGTCAGATGTTTCGGTTCTGATTTGCTGATGTTTAGTAACAACAGACAACAAACAAGCTGATAAACAGAGTAAAAGCGTGTGGTCAGAGTTTTGGTTGCTTGGTTTTTTGTTCATTTAGTCACAGCAGAACGTGATTGTCATCCTATACAATTGAGTTGTAAATCTTACAAGCGTTCACGTGGTAAGCTGAAGGCGAACGCAAAATCTGGACAGAAAAACATCTCATATACAGTGCAAAACTACTGGATAACACAATGTGGATTTTTGCTAATATCAGCTAACCAAAACAATTTAATAGGGTTACTGACAGATGACCTAAAGCATTGCATAAAATGCGTTATTTAAGTAACTACGCAGATTAAGCTCTGTTAAAGTCTCATGCTCAAAACAACCATGTGATCATTTAGAATAAGCACAAGTTGACAAACATACGTTCTCGAGAAATTCATCAGGTCATTGCATTTTCAAGGGTTGAATAATAGGTGTCGATTAAACCGGTAGAAAAACGCAATCACACAACATGAAGGCAAGCAAATCAGTTCTCTCCACCAATAGAGTCGTTTAGATTGTTTGACAATGTCAACTCAGGGTGAATGGAGCGTGCGTTCATGGGTGGGCTAATATTGGACCAAGGGGCTCTAAGGGTTTGTATGAACTTCCTATGACAACGTAACAGGATGACGTAATCGGACGATGATCGTTTCAGCCTTCGCTATTTTTCGACTTTGTACTGACCTGGGCTTCTGTCTAGGCGCTCTGTTGATGATGAGAAAAGACCGACTAGGGTTCATTGCGTGAACTGTGTTTGCCAGATGTTCTGCGATAGTGCCATTTATTGATTTTCTTACTTCACTTCTAAGCCGTACTGGATGATGCCCCCTTATTTGCTCACCAAGCTGCCTCGTCACGCGTCTAATAGACCTATGGTTGTCTACTCTTTCTCTTATTGCTGTGGAACAAAATATGAGTTCACTCAGATTTTCAGACTCCCTTGGCTCAATGATAGCCTACCCATGAACATACACTCCTTGGTATGTTTCAAACGATTAAAAATCCCCAGCGTACTCACAAAAAGAATGGTGTAACGAATAAGCTGGTTTTCAGTTATTCATCATCAGGCCAAATACATAGAGTAATACGCTTATCTGAACGTATCCGTGAGTATCATCCAGCCTGAATTA
This sequence comes from Paragonimus westermani, assembly GCA_008508345.1. Lineage (NCBI taxonomy): Eukaryota > Metazoa > Platyhelminthes > Trematoda > Plagiorchiida > Troglotrematidae > Paragonimus > Paragonimus westermani. Next base: position 82,357 of record QNGE01002796.1, on the reverse strand, counting down.
ATAGCGGAATCACCAAGACGATTACCGGCGCAATTGTTGCACACCTCGATGATACAAAATAAGCAAAATCCCCAACTACTCGTCAGTAATCTAAAATATCGGCCTGCGGGTTTAATGAGATCAGGGATCTCTACCTGTCTCGGAAGTCCTAATCGCGGGGTTATCGATTGGAGTTAACAGGACAGTTACTGTCTCCTCTCGGGCAACCTGATCATTGCTCACAAAGGAAAGTGGTTGAGCTTTCAGATTTGATTATTCGATTTTTCCTAATGTAAGGTAAACGGCGCAGTGATCAACACGGTTGCCTTATGATCGGAATGGCCGGAGTTGAACTCCCGGCTGCGGCAAGGATATGCACTATTTACGAGCTCTAATGAGAGCGAAACTCGAGTCTAGTGCATCTTTTCGAAAGAAGCTGGCTGGAAAGTCTATCTGAATGCGAAGGCTGCGATCAAATGTGAGTGATGTTCAACTTGAAAAATTTTTTTTACTGTCAACTCAGCCTCCCCCTTTCGTCCGATTTACCGGGTTGACGGCATTCACCCAAAAGCTGTTAGATGCCGAATTCGGGCCACGGCTTAAGCGATCAGAATTCGACTGAATAATTCACCTTTGTGCGCACAGAAGCGCTTAGTTCAAGCGTTGAAGTTACTATGACCAACCACCCACACCATGACCGATCGAAACGCCATGGTCCGAGTTAAGTCTTAATGGTGACGCAATCGTATCAAAACGTTGTTTCCATATGTGCCTATGACGTGTCTGATCTCACGTGAAATTGCTGTTTGTTTTTGTTCGCTTTGCCCTGACAATTCTGTTTCATAGAAAAATGTTATGTATTTGGTCTGATGATGAATAAACGGAAATGAGCTTGTTCACTACACCATGTTTCTGATGAACACACGCTCCATTCACCCTGAGTTAACATTGTCAAACGACCCTGTTAGTGGATAGGACTGATTTGGTTGCCTTCCTGTCGTGTGATTGCGTTTTGCTAAGGGTTTAATCAACATACATTATCCAACCTTTAAAAATGTAATGAACTGGTGATGAATTTTTCGAAAACGTATATTCGTCAGCTTGTTAACTCCTTCATTGCTTGTGATGTGCAGTTCATTAAGTTATCGAAAAGCTTGTAAACATGATGGTACGAATGAATCTCAATCGATTTGAACGCCGATGAATACAAGTATTTTCACGCAATTTAAAATTGTCATTTGTATCATTTCCTAATGTTTAACAATTTCCGTTTTTTTTCTGACATTCGTCCGAACCACAGATTACACAGAATTTGTCTTTTTGGCACTCTTCATGTTCGAAATGCTTTTGAAAATCTACGGTTTAGGAGCGCATCTGTATTTTCAATCCTCGTTCAATATTTTCGATTCTACCGTGAGTTTATGGTAGGCTTTATAATCTTTATCCTCCTGGTAAACATTTCGCTGAATTCTACTCTTTAATTTCACCTAAAAATGACTTTGGATGTGCTGGTATTGGGACTTTGGCCTTTTTCCAGATTTTTGAGGGGTTCCCGATCGTAATGATTAGTCATTTACAAAGTGCCCTACGATCTTGTGTTACTCTGCTATGTACTAACGTCAAATGGGCAAATCCATTCAGTGTATGCTGTTTCTGAGATTTGTCCGCAAATGACTACCAGTGTGTTGAGGCCAAAATCCCAAACTAGTTGATCGTATCAAACCGTTGCCCCACAGATCTATTGAAGTCTGTGACCTCTGTTTAGATGAAAGTAATCGTCGGGGATTCATGCAGTCGGATTACCATGACAAATGATATTTCTTTTTACGGGATGAACAGGCAATCTGATCACCAGTTACAGGTTCATAACTTTGTACTATAGGGAGATGGATCAGACACAACCATTGTCAGGAAACAGTATAACTGTCGATAATATCGTCGCATTCTGCACTTGGAAACTGCGTTTATCATTCCAAACAATTATACAGAAAATATCGCTCTTGAATCGTTTCCTTTACTCTAGTTCGTTTCACTAGCACTAGACATCACATTATTCAATCCACAGTTTGTGCTGAGTGACCGAATTCAGTATAACGTTTGTAAAATTTATGCCACATACGACATGGTTACCTTTAACAAGTTCTATCAAGCTCTTGGTCCCAACCAATTCCGGCCGCGTTCACTTGGTTTCGTATCAAGAAAGTACGTGGATTACCATCCCCTATATCAGTACCAGTACCAACGGTATCATCTCAAACATAATCATCTGCTTAGTCGACATCAACAGGAACAACGATAATACCTTGTTGCCTATTTCCAATTCTTAGTTACCATTCGTCCGTGATTAATTTTGAGCTTGTCTTATTTACATCTTCTTTAGTGTGATTATGACTACTTTTCGATGACGTTGGAAATCGATAAATTGTTGATTTCAAACCAGAATACATCGCTTTAACAAATTTTTTGCTGATGTTGCGCTAATCTACCCCAACAGTTTTCTTTAGATTTAAGACGTCCCCACCTTTTGCATGCTGCCTGTCGCCTGGTCACACCATAACATGTTTAACTAGTCCACTGGATCAAGGTCCGGAATGGGGTTGACCTGTTTATCAACATGACCAAAACTAATGATTTTGTATTGTTCTGTTAGCTTCGTGTATGCAACGAGAATGAGCAGAACCAGTCTACTTGGCGGCAGAGAACTAGGTGTTTGGGCAACTGATGACGTAGTTTGTCATGTTGTACCTCCGACAATGGGATATTTGAGGGGCGGGATTAAACTGTTTCTAACTACCATAAGACGCCATGGAGACCGTTCTAACGCTTTGCTAAACCCTTCATACCAATTTGCTTCTAGCTGAAGTACCCGGGTGTGACTGGCACGGTTCGATCACTACATGGCATGCTTATAGTTGATAATGATCCAAAACTGGTTGAATCCCCTCATATATTATTGTTCTCACTAGTTGAAACTCATTTTTATTCACTGTCTTGAAGGCTGGAAAATCCAGTTCCTTACGCACCGATTAAACTACCCTACCGCAGTTATTATTGATACCCATCGAAGTTTTCATAATCTGAGATCTTGAGATACCAACTCGGAACGTTCCTGCTAGTTACGAGACTTGCGATATGGTCAATGTTGTGTAGATAATAGCACAGTGAGTGGACAGAAAAAACTGATTAGTTGGATGCCAAACAAACCAAGTGATTCTTCCTCCTGCAGTACGATTGTAGTATGTCATTTACGCAGTCAAACACGCCCAGGAATCGCTGGGGCTGAGGTTGTCACCAAATTAATAGTTGATGAAAGAATGACCACCTTGTTTTTCGATAGTAGTATCACTCACAGTTATCCAAGCCAGTCTCGATGTTCCTTGCTTTCAAATTGCTTCGGTGGTCACATCGGCGCAAAGCTAACGTCAGTTGAGTGTGTTAGGCAGGGGTGTGTAGGCTATATGGAAATAAATGCAACCAAGCAATTACTGCCTATAATAGGAGACTACCTATATCAGTGGGAACGGTATGAAGTTGACCACCATGTGGAACTGACGTAGAATGTAATCTAACACATGAGTCGACTAAAGCGCTGACAACAACATCCAGATGTAGGCTGTGTGGCGAGAGTGTTGAACTGACAGCAATGATTCAGTGTGCAGCTGTGCTGTTGTGTAGGCACTCACGCTCTCACGTTCGCTGTTGTTGGCTTGTTGCTCAGACGTTCGACTTCGTAGGCGCACCGCTGGAGGTTGCTGGACATCATTCACACGTGATCGCAGCCTTCGCATTCAGCCAATTTTCCGCCAGCCTCTTTCTAAAAGGAGCGCTAGATTCGAGTTTCACTCTTGTTGACCTCCCCAATAATCCTCGCTACGGCCGAGAGTGGAACTCCTGTTACGCTTTCATGAAGAAATCGTGTTGCCCTTGAGTCGACTACACATCGCTTGGGGGTTGTGTCGTGTCACACGTCGGCGAGGCAAATCACGCGCGTCTGGACGTCGCGCATCGCTGCAGTCAGTATGATAAGGTGAGACGCATGCAGCGGAGATGGTGTGCTGTCTGGACATAGACTATCTGATCGGGCGTCAGCCTGTGAAGCACTTGCTTCGGTCTGTGCGCCTTGAGTGTTGACAGAAGGACGAGTGCGTGGCCAAGACATTTAAAGCGCAATCTGCCGACGCGATTTGGGGAATGGATGACTGGGATTGAGCCATCAGGTTTGCCACACTCCAATGTGCCGTTACAACAGGTTCGATAAACTGGTTGGTATCTGCGTTCGACCCTGTGTTCGACATGAATTCGCATCTATCGCGTCGTGATAGATCTAGCGATTAATTCCGTCTACCATCTTGTTCTAATCAGACTGTTTAATGCTTCAGTGTCCATATCAGAAGATATGCCAATATTGTCGGTTAGCGTACACCAATATTTTCGCAACATTTTCTGTCACCCTCACAGTAGACGAATGTCTGGAACTCACTTGCATTCCGAAGTTTCGTATTTTAACAGCCTCATCACATGTATTTGATGATACACCTGTGAAACTGTTTTGCTTTCGGAACACCGCCCTTTCGTTTACTCGCGACAAAATTTCCGTTAAACTTGTTCGTTCAAAATATCCTCTTTACCTGAACTCAGCTGTTATCCATAGAACACTAACAGCTTATCACTGTACATTAGTTAGCGTAATGTTCGATATAGAATTCTGGAAATTCTTTAAACCTTCTCATTTTCACTTCGTTCTCAGGTCGTGATAGCAAGTTTATTTGAAATTATCTGGCAAATTTTCTATCCTTTGGATTCATTTGGATTTTCTGCACTTCGGAGTATTCGACTTTTGCGAATTTTCAAAATAACCAGGTCAGTTGAACATTTAAACTTTATTACGCTTTCCGCTTTCTCCGACTGTTGCTCCCGATCGAAAAGCTGTGGTGCGGTATTGTAATTATTTTCAACGTAAAAATGAGCTTATCATGACTGATAGATGCACTCTCAGTCTAATGCAACCTAGAGTGATCATAAATACAAAAAGTATAATTAACATTGAGTAAAATTTGACACGCCCAATTCATCATCTTTGTGTCGGGTAAATTTTTCGTATACTTTTCAACCGTTTGACCATGTAATCCATGGTCGACTGGAACGGGCAGAGCTGTAGTCAGACCGAGAATCACCCCCCGAAGCTTAAGACAACTTAAGGTGTGGCTTCCCACAACTCCGTCGTTAATGTCACAGGGATTCAAAGCATTTGTCACTGGAGACACTGTTGGGTTCAGCACAGTATCGTAACGTCATTGCCGTCTTCTCTTGAAACTCATCTTAGATGTTACTCTCATAGAGCACTGCGTCCACTTTAACAATATGTATACGTTGTAGGGTTTTGGTTTCGCAATGACAAGAAGTATGTTTCCGCTGTTATTCTATCAACATTTTAATCAGTTAACTGGATGTCCTTCATCCTAACGAAACCTCGTTATATTTTTCCACGATAAGCAGTCGGTCTTGGGGTCCGCACACTCCTCAACCTGCAAAAACCAGCCGCGCCAAGTGTTTTGATACCGCTTATGTGTTCTAGGGACATGCATCGCCTAACACTGGATTACTTTACTTGGGTTTTTAGCAGTATAGTTGGGCTTACACTGTTGAGCAGCAACGTCCCACCAACGAGAGAACTGTGCAAGCCTACATTGGGTGCCGTTTGATCTGTAGCTGGACAGTTGTAATTGTGTCCACCTCACCTACCTTATACGGTTGTGATCACAATGAGCATATCAATTACAGACAGACCGAATTATTGTCGGTTGCCTCCAACACTTATGCGGGCCTCAGACCCGATTTGAACTGTGGTCTCACGACCAACGTGGATTCATAAATAAGTTTTTGTGTTTTGCTAACCTGGCCGTTGTCTAAGACAAACGCTCAAAAGTGATCGACGAACCCAAACCAAGTAGACTTTTCAGTCTAACGAGTGAGGCTCGTTCAGGTGGTATACAAAGTGTTCATACCCAAACTTCTGAAGTTCACGTACTTGAAAGGAAACACAAATGAAAATATGAATGAATTATTGCCGAAACGGCCTACCACTCCCAATTAGACTGACATGATTAAATCATCATGCGCACACAAGCTGACTTTTATTACATGCAACCTCGCTCTGTGACGTTAGTCCAAGCTCATAGCATGTTGTGGTTTCAGCGTACATTTTAATTGTGTGGAATGGCGTTTCCGACAAAGCACAATTAATTCTGACAAATCGTCAATGTGTGATTTGCAGGAACGATTAAAGCGGGTTTACAAATTTATTAATAGTAAAGTCACGTGCGTTCCTGAGTGATACGGTTAAAAGACCTCCCAGATTCAAATGCACCTGTACTAGTAGTGGGCACAATGTAACCAATAAAAGAGAATATTGGAACCATTGAGAACAGTCAGATGGAAACCCTCTTCGTCCGGAGAGGACCTGGTGAAGACTGAACTTAAATAGTACGTGGACTACGTGCAGATACATCACCTGTTTAATTTTTCCAACGGACAGCCACAGGAAAAGGGTGGATTGAACGATGAGGCGCTATTTGAAGCGCGATCAAATCATTCGTACAGACAAACTGACACTATGCTGGAGTCATCGTAATGGAAGATTCATGTGGTGGAACGGGGACAGACGGCCAAGTATCTGTGTCTTGACACTCACGTGCACAAACATACACTGGTTACGAATGCGACCCAATAACCTAATCCTTTATGAGATAGGTTATTTTGTGTTTGCGTGACCATGCCAATCCTATTGTTCGTTGTGAATTATCCCAACAACCCAACGTTTGCAATTCATAATCCTGTATGCTGTTCTGGTTGTGAATTTGACAGGCTTGCTTGACCTTTTGAGTAAAGTGGTGTACCGTAAACTGTGTGTCACTGGAAACTGGAGCAAATTCCGATAACACGAAAATCAGGGTCGTGGGTTGAATCGAAGTTGTAACATCGATCCTCTGTTGTAAGCTGCCTAATCCACTCCCAACCATCAATGGTTGAGGCCTCATTGTGTACTGTGTAATGTGATTCTATACAAATACAAATATACAGATTTTGGGTGTAACAAAATCCCAGAGGATCGAACAAACGGGACACTAGTGTATAAAAAGGCGGGGCAAACAATTTCACTGTCACGGCAACGAAACTGGCTATTTCGGTACGTTTCACCACCAAAGAACCTGTTGCATATGTCACTTGATTTAAATCGATTCTGAAAACGCCAATACGCTGGGGCGGAGTCAATTACAAGACATTTTGTGATTAGATGCTTTGTGATCAACGATGTCGGATTTCTCTGTGAATGTTCGGATGCTGATCTGTGTTCGATCGTTGTCTGCACTTGGGGATATTTTCCGCCTTTCTCTGTCAAAGGTTTCGGTCCGTTCTACCAAGGCTTGCATCACTGAAGCTGCAGATGAACTGGCAACTAATCCGAAGGGCAAATTTTCCCGAGAAACAACAATCAAATTAGGGGACAGTAATCGCACTGGTGGAACGTAACACACGAATCCGCAACGGGATAAGTGTGATCACCATCAAAATCATACTTTCATCAATGGAATTGTAGTTTCGTATGCAGGAATGCTTGGTGACGTCCTGCTCTTTCGGTGCTGAGTTTGTTTGAGGTTCAGCCAACTTTACAGTGGCCTTACGTTCCACGTAGAGAAAAATCTCATTGTCGTTGATAGAGATATCGTTCAGAAGTGTCTTGTTCTCATCAACAGTTTCCAGCAATCAAAATCCCAAATCAGGGTCAACATTCTCATTTGACCCAGAAGGCAACCTAGCCTTTGGTTCCGTTTATATCTTCCTATTATCTTTTATGAGAATTTTCAGTTCTAACCGAAAGAAAGACTGCGAAATGGGATCAGTTAGAAACGATGGATGTAGTAACGCTCATTCACTAGGCAATAATCGCGCTAAGCACATAGTTGTTTTAATCAGCAAAAGGATTACCTGTCATGTTAATATGCAGATGACCAAGTGTCTACTTCCTAATAGTTTATTCAAACGCAGGGTCTGAACAGTTGAACACCAGCTTCAGAAAACGTCACATAGTGTAAGCGCGTGGTTCCAGAATTAGGTGAGAATAATGTCTACGATTGATCGTGTTTGAGAGTGGGTCCGCGACGCAGAACAGTTGATAATAATCCACTAGTTGTAATAACTAGTAATACAGCAGTGAAGCTGAAACAACAGCTTAAACTGGACAACAGATCGAACCGGGTAGTAGTTCAAATGGAGCGGATTCCAAAATATGTAATCCAGAATTGCGACCAAACAAGGATAAGTTGACGTGGTTGAAGTGTTACATAAAATGCAAATGGTAAAAGTAACTAACAGATTATTAAAATGGACATAATTCTCCAGAATGAGTGATGTAGTGAATTTGCCAGAGATATGGTACGAATAGTCCTGCTGAACAACACGTCATATGGGAAATTTCAGGTGACATTTGGGTAATACGAGTTAACATATAGCACTAGCAAGTGTGTGTGCACTATCGTTTCACGTATAGTCAACTGGAAGTATTCGTTCCTAAGGATGGCAATCAGAAATTAACCGGAATAATGCGTTGAGCATTTTGCGCAAAGACTTTCAGGTTGCATCGCCTAGGTTACTTTTGTCCATTTGGTCTGTATTTGATCCGCAGTTGTGTCACACCGTTTTTATGCTCCTTATCAATGGCAGTGTCCCAGCTGCATCATGCCAGTTCCGCTTTCGTCGCCTCATTGACAGTCTCACATGTGACCGGACTGAGTGTCGTACTACTTGCCCTCTAACACATATTGTGCACGTCAATATCACACAAGTTTCAAAAACGATACAGTCCAATGTTACTGCGCCAAAAATTTCACATTGCTACTGCTGTTTATCATGTTAGTGGTGGTGTGTTAGTATTGTTAATATCATAATGACTTTGCACAAGTTTACGCAGTTAAGTGCACCGCGAGTATTACAGAAAATGAAGAGCCACAGATGAATACGGACATTCTGCATCTCCGGACAACAGAAAACCAACCGTGATTTCATGCGTAGGGTGACCAACCTTCACCATTTCCGTTGCACCAATTACTTTCTGGATACGAAATGACGAAGTACTGAACAGGACTCATGAACAGTCCTTCCAAACTGTCTTCCTCTAATATTAAACAGTATCTTGATAGGAGAGAAGTAGATTTCATTATTTCGATTGTTTGATGGATACTTCTGAACGTTTTACTCCGAAAACATCTATCAGTGTTCATCTGACTGAAGCGTCCTCATAATGAGCGTAGCGTCCAAACCTGTCACCAGTATTTCGCCAAGGGCGTGGACCCCTTTGAGACACCACAACAAGGGGAATAGAGTAGGCCAGAAATATGACATTCACTGTCGTATTCATTTCGATTATTTAAACACGGAATGTTGTCCATCTATTAACAATCTGTCTAAAATCGCAAAAACTTTGTCCATTCCCACCCATCCGTTTCTAAATTTGGTCTGTCTATCCACAATCACCACTAATGTTACACTAATGTTACAGCATTATATGTGACGTTTCGTGTTCAGACGAATCACATCCCTTTTTCAGACATGTCCAATCTAGAATACCCCAACACAAGCTTGTTTTCGGTCAAAAACAAGCTTGTTCGCTACACGTTTCTCCTAATATTCTCTTTTGTACCAAATTCTTGCCTACCTAGTTTCATTCACAGTGACTGCGAGTGTAACATGTGAATGTACTTAAACCTTTATACTCAGTCGTTTGGCTTGCAACATAGCCAACACAAATGACGTTCAACGTAATCGTACTCGAGGAAAGCTTCATGTAGATAAACATACCTTAGGTCAATTTACGGTTAACACAACAAAATGGTTTAGATGAACCACTGAATTCTATCTGGATACGCTATATAGAGAGAAGCCAGAGAATTGTTCGATAGTTTGGTGATGGTTTGAGTGTCATTGTATTTTACATCTATTCGCTGTCGATCGATCAGACTGATGTAAGGGAACACAGCAACTGAACAAATCACTTCGGATTACACACTACAACGTCAACTAACCCAATCTTATCAACTTCAGGAGCGTACGCTCTTCTCTGGGTTATCTTTAGTTACACTATACTCCAGGTCGTGAGTGAGACTCATTTTTAAATTTGTCTAGAGTGGCATTCGGCTTCAAGAATAATAAAAATCAACTTCATTTTCCTGCTGCACGAAATTCACTCTTAGCCAACAATCAATAGTGCACACGAATAAAGTTGTTTTTTAATTATCATTTAAGACTCATTCACACCTCTGACTTATAATTTCTCTCATATATTGTAGCTTTTGGCAGCCAGAAACTCTCGCTATTTAAACGTTCTATCGCATTCTCCACATTCAGCACACTATTTATTTCAGGATTTGTCCTCTGACTTTCTGTTATGTAACGAAATAACCTAAAGATGTTGGCCAAACCCAACCATATTTCAGGTAATGGCTTAGGCAACTCAAAACAATTCGTTCTCTTAATGACTTTGTACAATACAATGGGAAAGAGCAAATTATGTAAAGCTGTCCGGAATACCACTTTGCACAAGCTGACCGCACCTGGTTGTGTAACTAATTTAAAACATCAAGGACGTACGTAGTGAATTAAGAGGTACATACAAAATTCACGACCAGGGCAATCCACGCTTCAGTGCAAATCGCTTTTGAACGCGTGGAGAGGAGATGTGACAATTAATAGCCGAAGCATGCGCAAACTGGAGGATACGTTTCCAGTTGTTTCGAAGGATCATACAGAATGCATCACACCCTTTAAGTCTGCGAGCTGTGTGGATAATTTAGTTCACCACAGATGATTCTGGATACCCTCCAGTGTGACGTGGGACCGATCTATTCCGAAATGGAAGTCGGTCATTCACTCAGTTCTCATCAGTTAGCCATAGATCTGAATGAACCTAATTCATTCTCAAGAGTAGCGTAAGTTAATTACTCGATTGCCTACAGATGGCTAGACTTTGTCCACAAAGCTCCTACGGATCAGCCGTTCTGACAGTTGAGTGGCCCAATTCTACCCAAGATACTTGTCCAGAAGGAAACGTCTGAAAGTCGAATCTCGATGTATGCAATAGCGAGTACGCTTCAGCTATGTAGTTGCCTAAAACTAATCGTCGAATTCTCAGTTGATTGACGAGTTAGAATCTTTGCACTAGAAGAAAGTCATTAGCACAGGAACACAGAAAGTTGTGCTGAATCTATAGACCGCCTTCACAGTTCACAGGTTCCAAACTAACCTTCAGACCTTACTTGCCGAATTATTTTCTGATGAGGTCAACCAAATCAACTGAGATAATTTCTCCTGAAGCGCGCTACTTATAAATATGATGGTGCGATGTTGAACATTGTTTGTTGGTTGGGGTGAAGTCTACCATTTTGTGAAGTACGGATACCCAATGGTTTCATCAACTTACACGGATTAGCAAAAAACACAACGTTTGTTTTTTAATTCTTCTAAACTGTGACTGATTTCCCCTCCCATTTCTCAGACCTTTTCGGGAGCAAAAATTTCTGGGCGTTATCGACTATTCCAAACATTCTCTTCGTATATTCCATTTTATTCATCAACACAACCCTGAGCTTGTGGCTGAACTTAACATCATTGAGTTTATTTTTCTTATTTCTGTCAAATCTTGAAAGTGTGCCGGTGTTGATATACTGTGTCGTTTTTGGTTGCAGTTCCTGTGTTAGTAGGCGACATCCACAAGTTTTGCTTTTAGTCGATTTCTGTTTGCCTCAGACGTCGACAAATGTCACTGAATTTGATTGCACGGATTTTCAAACTGGGTGTGTAAACCAACTCCTTCGGTTTTCTTTGGTAGTACAACAAACCTCAATCCTAAAGAGAGATTTTATTTGAGTCCGTGATCACGTTTCTGACGACGGACTAGTGGCATATTTATTCGAATTTTCGAGGACAAATAACGTACGTGAAAATGGACAAAGGATGCCATCGATGAACTTTGTCATGTTCACCACTGCACGTTTTAGAACTGTACCATAAAAATTCGTATACTCGATTCGACGAACAGTCGGTGGGCCGCTCACAGTAGGTCACAGCTTTCTTTGAATCCCGTCCAGCCGTTTCAACTGTTGCTGACAAAATTCCACATGAGATTCAGTAACCCGTTCGAGTTTAGAGCTATTCGACTACAGCCTATATGGTTTCACTTTTTCCATGAACTTCCATGAAGAATGACAGACTTGGTTTGCACTGTTGCACACGCAGACGTTCAGTGGTCAACCTGTACTTAGGACGAGGATTTTAGGAATCTTTTTCAGATGAATTTAAAGCAATTTGTCTCCTTGATGAGCTTGAATGGGAAGAGGCTAACCATGAGGTGCATTCCTGGAGTAAGTTTGCTCACATTCTGACAACGCCCAGCATCATCAGTAGCGCAGAGTACCATCCAAACAGAATGCAAAACCAAAGGTTCTAACCCATAAAATTCCGTGAGTTCAAAACCACTTGGTGCTGACACTGAGGTTATCACCGTAGTGATTATTCCAGTTTCTCATTTGAGTCGGTGACTCACTAATCTGCTGAAATGCTTTTTCCTGTCTGTTGAATCTTGTCTTGATACCTAAAATTGGTTACACATCAGTGTGAGATGGGAGTGTACGGGATGGTGTTCAGCAGAACGCCAGATGGTTCACGTGTTTTCATCATCATGCTCAACTAACCTGGTTGTTAGTTTTGTTCACTCGCATTGTGTGACTGTTCTGCGTATTTTCTATCTTGTTGTTTAGTCGTTCCAAACGCGTAGATAAAATTAAAACCAATTTGACTTACTCTGGAACAGCCAGATGTCTCGACTCTATTCTTGTTCACTTAACTGAAGATTTATCATTTTCTGCCTAATTATCAAACGAACGATTATACTTTTTCCTAGTAAGTCCCATCGCATTTCCACATTCTATACTATGAGTCACACGCCTCAATGATGGAGAATTTCAAATGAAAGCCGACCTTAACTTCCGAATGAATAAAGCTGTTTCCCGACCTGGTTCGTGAAGATGCTAATCACCTTATTTAGCTCACTGCCGCTTTACAACTTAAAGAAAGTATATGGTGGTTATTACCACATGGTTCTGTGTTGATGGGTAGCAAAAAAGAATATTCAACAAATGAAGTATTATACACACAGTTATGTTTTTTTGGAGGCTTCATGAAATTCGAACATGTGAAATAAACTTCGAATGCGGCGACAGAAGCATAATTCGGACATTCATGTGTACAAGAAACACATTTTAGTGAACAGTTACGCTTCGGAGCTGGCTGAATGCGTGGTGAAACCTTTTACAATCGTCTCGTAAGCTACGCTATTTAGAAGATTTTAAAGTTGGCCCAAATGGTAACAATACCAGTTCACCAAAAATCATCTACTGATTACGCTACCACCACAAACGCAGACAGGATGTTTGGTATTCAGTATGCTTTAGGATGCTCCAAATCACTCCCTCAGTTTCAGTGAGTATTCTCTGGCGCACACTAGACCTAATGTGATGTCGCACAGGATCTAGCGTTCGGTGTTACATTTTCTGCGTCGTTTTCGAAATGTTCTCAGAGGCTTGACGTGGATTAAACAATTTTTCTGGGTACAACTTGAACGAAGTGTTTGAGGTCAATTTGTCCTAGTCAGTTTGATTACGTCCACAAGCTTTACCACTTAACACTAGGTTATGACGCACCAATGAGATAATCAACATGAGAAGGCTCTCTAGCTGATACTGTCGAAACAGAGACGGATTAACACCTCAAGTTTGATGCCAGGCTTCTCGTCACCAAGTTGGAGTTTATAGCTATCGCTTGTGGTCTGTAGAATCTGACTCTGACGGATGACGAACGCGCCGACGATGCAATGCAACTGTCAAGATCACTTCGAGGACGGTATTATCTATAGTTCGCCAAGTCAAGTTTACCAGTTGTTTTAACCTAAAAACGAATGAAGGAGACGGGGACGGATCTCGTACGAAACGCCTATTATCATCACCAATTGTGAAGTGTCTGTCAGACAGCATGTGATTAACCTCAGTACTAACTAAAGTGGTCTTTGCAGTAACTGATGAGCCGGAGAAATATCGTTGATTCTCAGTGAATAAGGTGCAACATATAATCCGAACCAGTGACTAATCGTCCCGTACACTTCTTGTAGCTCTCAAATGGGTATATAACAAGATAAATGTCTTACGGCTCGCAAATTTGTTGCGAACATTCAACTGAGGACGAGACTATGGCACAAGCTTTACAGACGTTTAGGATTTTTGATTACTGATGAGTAGTCGGGGATTTGGTTTATTTTCAAGTTGACCATCACTCATATTTGATCGCAGCGTTCGCATTCAGATAGACTTTCCAGCCAGCCTCCTTCGAAAAGAAGCACTAGACTCGAGTTTCACTCTTATTAGAGCTCGTCAGTAGTGCATATCCTTGCCACGGCCGGGATTTGAACTCCGGACATTCCAGGATTTTGTTTGATTTTAGAGAAAGGCTGAAAAAGTAGTCTATTATTCCAACCAGTCTTCGTGCACAACTTTTCAATATCATCGGTAAAATACGCAAACGAACCGTTAATTCACAGTAGGCAGACAGTGCAAAACGTTATGAGGCTGGATACTTTAATATCTAATTTTGTGCTGCGATATGCTGACTTGTGTCGTTAGCCTATTCTCATTATACTTTCTCGCACTTCTCATCATCTGAAACCTCTAAACATCACTTTTGATCCGGCATTGCAAAACATATTACTTTCTCGGATGAGACCCAGTTGCGGAAAACTAGGGCTTTGACTGGATTCGAACTAGCGACAGAAACAGCATGCCCGAACGCGACAGGCGTTCTATCAGCCGTACTATGAAGCCCCCAGAAACTCAGAAATTTCACATTAGGATTCTGGTACCCACCCACCCCAATGTCTGATACGGAATTCACCGAATAAACCGGGGGATCAACTACCCCGGTAGAATTTCCGGAACAGTTCACTCTGGATTCCATCAACGCCACTGTTGGGTCGGAATCATCAGATCTGCCAAACCAATAATTAGTGTTTCTGCCTTAGTTACAGCATCATCCGAAAATTTCAACACTTATCGGAAGTACGTTGGTGAGATGTCAAGCGTACGGCAAACGTAACATATTGTCCAGTCTCACCAATTTAGTGCACCGGAGGTTGTTAAATTCGGTTAGGAATTCCTCAGAAAAATTTTAGATTATTCACAACACCTGGCCCATCGATTGCTTCGAACTTATTTATCTAATTAGCTGACTGAACTCTGTACAAGACAAACTATTGAGGTACTTAATGCATTAAGTGATTACACGTGTCTGTTCTTGGCTAAAGACATTGTGGCCTGTTTAGGTGTCTTGTGTACTATAAAAAAAATCACCATCAATTAGGTTACTATTGACATATTTCGTCATCATGCATTGTTCTAAGGTGGCATGAAAATCAAATGTATCGTCTGCATTTGACCATCGGTATAATCTGCAAAGGCGCGATCCCGTTTCAATATTTGTTCTGACCTTACAAGCCGAGCTACATTTCAGTACTAACACAGTTTAAGTAAACGGATACCTAGGTTATTTCGTAATGAAGCACATTATGGTTAATTCGGACAGTCATCGGTGCCTCTCTATTGCCAATAAAATTTCACTGATACTGCAGCATCCATTTCGCTGTGCTGTAGCAGCTCTAACAGTCAATCAACCGGCGTCTTTACCATTCGATCAAGCAAACGTTTAAAGCGGCCACCGTACGAAACCGGTTCACTATTGAGATGTTGGACTAGTTTATGGTAAACAAAATACCTATCCACGACTAATCAATAATTTTGTATTTAATGAAACAAATGGGTCCAACGATAAGGCGTCATGCTGAGCAGATCAAGAAACATCACCCATCTTGGACTGGTAGTGGAGTTAGTTGAACGAGGAACAGCGCAATGACCTAACGCCCTATGGACTTTAAGTAGCAATTAGAAACTTAGACTGCCTTTCCCGTTGTTTACAGGGTTCCATAACCTCAACCAAAACCGTTCCAATTACATATATTAGCCAACCGACTCGATCACTTCTCGTTTACATAGTCCACTTCTGTGGTGTCAGTAGAAACTCGCGCCCATATTACTACTACCGTGGTCGCTGCTCGATCATGGCCAACCCACATAAGGTCGCATTACTGACCTAAGTATGCTAAGTCAACACATGAGCGGAACTCAGCTCATTCTTGGGTAGCATGGGATGTTTGTTCATATTAATTGCACACCACTCATAATTGATCGCAGTTGTAGCAGCTCCGTAGATTCACCACTCATGCTGTTTTGAAAAGGAGCGTGATACTCGAGTTTCTCTCAGGTCAATAGTGCATGTGTGCCATGGTCGGGGCTAGAATAGTAGCCAGGTTTTCATGTAAGAGCTCGAATGACCACTGCATTTATACTGACGAGCTCTAACGAGAGCGGACTTCAGGTCTAAGGCTCCATTTTGAATGAAGTTGGCTGGATAGTCTGTATGAATGCGAAGGCTGCGATCAGTTGTGAGTGCCGTTTAATTCATATGGAAAGCAGAACTCCCTACTACTCACCAGTAATCAAAATATCGCTGAACAAATTAGACTTCTGTGAGTTCACCTTATCTCTTCAGCTTATCTGTTTGTTAACTCAACTTTCGGTTCATTTACATTTGGTACAGTTTATGGATATGTACTATCTGACACACTCAGTGAGTTCAACCAAATCCTGTTTATATTGATCTACCCAATAATTTCGATGGCTATCAAATACGAGATTCTGTTTGTTTCGTTTTACCACAGATATTGGGCATCTCTGAGAAACCTGGTCCTATCTTTGTTGAATGCAATGCGTAGCATTCTTAGCTTGCTGTTCCTTCTGTTTCTATTCATGCTGATTTTCGCCCTGTTGGGGATGCAGCTTTTCGGCGGCGAGTGAGTTGTGACAGTGCATGCATGCATGCGTGAGTTCGTGTGTTCATTTTTCCGTGTGCATTCGGATGGGTGCGGAAATGCCAATCCATTTAATAAGCATGATAAAATCATGAATGAAAGAAATGAACAGTTTTATGATTTTGCTTGTGTGCATTTTACTCAAGCTGTTTTTATGTTCTCCTCATGTCACATAGCAATGGTCCTTGTAAACGTTAATTTAGACAGACCGTTTTTCCGCGTATTCATCACAATTTATGTATGCACTTGTTTGGTTGACTTGCAACCCAATGTGGTCACCAAGTGTTCTGAATTAATAGTGGCACGAAACACTGATTGCAACTGGCTGTAGTGTATCCGTTATCTGAAATTACGTGCTCATTTTCAACTCAGACTGGGCTGGTTACTTTTATATTAATGACCTGATAAACCATACCAAGTTGTCACGTAGAGGTTTTCATGAACAGTTGCTTGACATTCTCTGTCCATACAAGCCACCTCATGGCTGATGTGCTCCACTTACAGATGACTTTCTTATAATGTGGAAACAGAACTAGTTTCTGATAAACATGTTGACCTTCCCTACTGAAGGTCAAATTGTCCGTCCACATTCAGAACAAGCTTGTGTATTCGCGTGATGGTTGTTGCGTAGCAGAGCAGGTTGGACGTGTAACGAGGCAACCGTACAAAAAAATACACAACCGTCATCTATTGCATGATCAACAGTCGAAGTGAAAAACCAACTAATCAGAAAGACCATCATTTGATAAGTAGACAGGAACTATACGGCTGGCTTGAATGAGTCATCCAAGTTTGTGTACAAATGCTACTCAGTCAGTGAATGATTGTCCCCGTAAAAGGCACAATGATTTCTACCAGACCGTGTAATCAAATTTTACGCATGTAAATAAGTTCACTCGTGTTGTTAGCTTCCCATGACCAAACATCATGCCATGTTGGCCCTCAATGACTGATTGTACATGACACACACTGTTCAGCAAGGCGTAAACATCCGGTAGAAGACGTGGCTCATGTAGTGCTAACTAAATTTTCATCCGTCGCACGCTGAGTGATTCGCAATCAAACTCGGATATCCACATTTGCAAACATTTCGTATGTTGATGCGTACAATGAAATTGAAAAGTGATAACGTTGTTTATCAGAAACACTTCTTCATTGTTTACGAAGACAAGAACAATGTAGACAAGCGAAAATTATGGCTGATGAAAGAGTCGACAAACAAACGACTGTTTGGAACACACGCACATGATTCCACTGTTACTGCACTACCCAACAATCATATAAATGCCCAAGTGCATAATCAGCTTCTGTCGGTGATCACTAGAACATGAATGAACTATATTTGGGTAGCCAGATGGGTTAAAAGGGACAAATATGCAGCGAGAAAGTGACAAGCAAACACCCAAAGAAGTCTAGCGGATGGGTAGTAGACAACAGGCCCGTGCAGGAGAAGAGCAGATGGACGGACTTATTATCGGCAATCACTGGAGTTCAGGCATGATCAGTGCCAATGATCAAGGTATGAGCGATGTTGTGAACTTTCGAACCCTACAAAAACTGTACAACCGACATTGCTGACTATTCCTATTGCAAACAGTCATTTCAAGTTCAATTTATCTGTTGCTGGTTGTTTTCCACATCCATCATTCGATGTTGAGTCAAGCCACTTTGAGCATCTGGTGGGAGATTTGACATGATCATGTGTGAGGCTTCCAGCGGTGGCCATAAACACACTTTCATACCAGTCAGTAACACTTAAGTACAACAACAGAGAGACATGCATTGGAAACACCTATTATGTTCCTTTCACCCCAGGGTACATGGTGACACGTGACTTTAATATACCTTCCACCTGGGAGATTCTGATGTCCCGGTTTTCTTACTGATTCGTATTGACTGTAAAAATCAAACTACTGCTTTGTCAAATTAAAAATCACTCGAATAACTCGTTACACCTCAACGATAATCACTGTTTATGAAGTGGATTCTTTCAGTAGGGGCTGGCTGAAAAGTTCGTGTGAACGCAAATGCTGAGACAAATAGACTGATGGTCGGGTCATTTTAGCGACCATTTGAAGTGTACTATCAAGCAAGCAGTTTTTAACTGCATACTCGCTAGGTCATTTGTTTAAAACCATTCTGTCTGATTCACTTCTGAATATATGGTGCATCATTAACCTATGCGCTCATCTGCCGCAGTAAAAACAGTAGATTTGAGAGTAATAAAATAATTCTACTGCATCAGAACCGTCACATTGTTGACCCCTGCGACTGTCAAAGTCAGAGGTATGGGCTCACACTGTTGTGACCGCAAAAGGACGCATGGCCTGTGAGGCTGTTTATCGCACAAAATCCCTTACGGGTTTTGTGGAAGCATAGAGCACCGAACGGGCGCACTCATTTGCATGGCTGATATGTATCTGCAATCGCTGGGCAGCCGTAATTCGTCACTTGCCTTGGTTACACGTCCCACGTAGTGCACACATATGACACCAATAGTCGCCTCTTGTCCGTCGCCTTTCTGGCGTTAATACCTGCCCTTTTGTTTCCGAGCGCACACCTCGTACTACTCACGAGCGACAACACTATGATTGCTAGTGAATTTTCCTAGAGGTTGTTTGACTCCTTATGTTGTACATAGCATGATGATCCTGTTTGTGATATTCTAACTCGTCCTACTTTTGATCAGCTCACCAGCAATACACTACTTTGACAAAACAATATGAACTTACGTACGTTCAGAATCACAAACCGACTCTCAACTGACACACAACCTTCATCGTGTTCACCATCGCCATTCAATGAACAATAACGAACTAATCCTCAAATTTGATTGTAACCAACAAACGTAACAGATGACATCAATCATATCTTGTTATCCATCTCGTTGATGGTCATGTTTTTGTGATCCAGAAGTTAAACCAGTTGACCGGAGATCTTTCCTAAGTCCTGGAGGAATTGGCTGTTTCTGATATCCTAAATGACGGTATTCTTGTATATAATCCATGTCTGGTATCACACGCCTGACTGACTACCGTTCGTAGTTGAAACCAAGGAACTCATATGAAATGCATGTATCCTGATAGTTCAATCCGGTTTGGCTAACAAGATTCGCCAAATTTACTACACATTGCAGGCAATTTGATCGGTTTTCCGAAGCAACATGTAATCTTTTGTTTGGAAGTTGCACCACCACGATGTCAGTAAAATTTCCATCGCTCCTGTTATCTTCCAAACTAACCTACATATGGTACGGCGGTACGGGCAGTTTCGACTACATTATTATCAATCAGACAAATTGTACTGTTTTATTGGTCACGCATGTTTGATAGGCAAGTATTCATTTGTCGGCTAAATTTAGCCTCAAATAGTTGTTCGTCAACGCTCAAGGAAAGCCGTGTGGTTGATGCACCGTTTTGAAGTTGGCAGTGACCACCAGCAGGAGATAACTCAGGACCTCTAGCCCTATTAATGAGAAAAGTGATACTATTCTCTGAATTCGTCTGGGTGTTTTCGCAGTCTTCGGCTTCTGAGAATTCGAAATTCGATTGCAATGAGGCTGTGCTGAGCGATTCGAAACATCTGTAATGGTTCAGACAAAAGGATGTGAGCATCGAACATCAGTAAGTTGATGGCACGATTCAACAGAATCGCCGAGAAGGAGATTGGAAGACCGATGTTTTCTTTCCGTCCGAGATTCACAGCATATGTGGCTGACTGATCCAGCTGCCTACGCAGTCTTGTTGGAAGCAACCTTTTCTGGCAAACTGTGATATCCATCGCAGATAGCTTCCAACCAAGGGATCAGAAGTCATATCTTGATAATGGAGTTCTTGTGATTAACCAAACCAGTAAAATGCCAGTTAGCAATCGATTACAGCCTCTGTGTGTTTTATAAGTAAGTGAACACAAGAGAGCAAAGTCATTAATTCAACTGGATCTGAGCACTGAGAACTGAATGTTTCACCCGAATGATAAGCGATGGACTGAACAGTAGAGATACAACTACATGATATAAGAAAGGGACTAACTTTAGAAAACTGCTGGAGCTATCACACACTCAGCTGTGTTATCGCGTGATGACGGATTGATATACTAAATGATCACTACCTCTAAAGTAACACGTGTGTTGAACCGTTCTATTCTAACTAACTATATTTCTTGTTTCCTATTGGTTTACCGGTGGTTTTGTCTTCTGCCTGTTTGTCGTCTCTCGATCAATCATCTGTTCATCACTGATCGCATCTGCTCCACATAGGGTTATAGGCTGTTCTAAGGTAATATTATCTACTTGCTATCAGAAAGCAAATGTTAAACTGTTTCTGTCTGTTTTCCATCGTCTAGTCATCTTGTGACACCATAATACCGAACAGGATCTTAGGGTGAATAATCAACATGTAACCAGCTATGCAGGGTCAACCGACGTTATTTAAAACCACAGCAGGGGTGAACAGTAAGTTACAGTACTAGGCAGATAGTGGAGAAACTCTGTGGGAAAACTCATGCAAAACAAGGAATCTGTGACGGTCTACTGAATACAAGCTTCTGGAAAAGCGGTCAGCCATGGCTCTGAAATTAATGCGTGTTATATAGCCAAGTGCTCGAAAACAACTAGCAATCGATGTACAAACGGTGTTCTAGGGTAAACTCTCTCGGGTTATTTGGGCAAGTGAATCAATTTATAGACAGCCAGTCGAGTAGGCGTCCGTCAGTCATCAGTTCGCTGGTTTTTTGTGAATGGCTGCGAACGATGCAATGCAACCTTGTCTAGGATGTACTGGATACAAAATTGGTTTACCAGTGAAATTTTATACTTACACCAAAAATAATTATTGAAAAGTATTTCAGTGTTTTACTGAATAAAAAGTACTAATGTTTAGTACAAATCAATCCACACGTCTATCAAGAATAATATCTCTCTATTAGGGATGTTTCAATTCATTGTCAAATAAATAGGGAACACACCGTGATACTAATTCATGTAATCCCCTTCTTCATTTATCTAACAGGTTTAACTTTGACGATGGGAAACCGGGCCAAAATTTTGACACGTTCGTCAAGGCTTTATTAACAGTGTTTCAGGTGGGTGCTATATTATCCTATTGTGAACAAATACTACTCACGTACGCTGGGTCAGAGAGGTAAAATTCAGATTTATTTGCTCGGTAAACACGTTTTGAGACAAAGTGTGAGGCAGGTTAAGCTATAATGGCCCTGGTGACTCCACATCAGTTGTCACGGCCCGTCGTGACCGCTGATCACGTGGCATCTACAAGACTCCTGGACTCAACCGTACATTCCCGAGTCCCTGTATCTGTTTATATCTTCATGTATACAAGTCACGAAATGTCCGATGTGAGCGTGAAACGAATTCCTGTTGTCGCTAATCGCATTGAAGACAATGGAAGCGTGTAATCTTTCAACTACATCCATTCATTATTCCACACTTCAAGGTCATTTTAGTTGGACCACTCGTAAAATTGTAGACCGTTTTCAAGAACTTGTGATGTTTTCAACGGACGCCACTTTTGTGTACCGTCAAGTAGGGTTCGGTTCATCTTGCAGGCTCTCATTCTGTTTTTAGCTGTTGCCCTTGATACAACACTCCTGAGGAAGGCCACCCGAGGTGGTTGAAACGTAGAGCGTTACAACTTGCTCGTAACGTTGTGTTATTCCCAATCTGTTTATCAACAACACGTTAAACACGACGCTCAAACTATTCAAATTCATTCGTACTACATTTGGTGCGGATATCTTATAAATACAGTTCTCTTCCCCACAGTGTGTCCAAGAAACACCATTCACTGGGACACTCCACGATCAGAGGGTACCATGGAGCTTCCATTTACAAGTAGGATTCTAGAGGAACCGCGGACCACAGTCTTGCCATGGCTTTTCTTCCCCCACTGAAAACACGATTGTTAATCCCTAAAATTATATTTCTTAAAATTGGTAGATGGATCTGGTCATAACAGCCAACTCGATCATTTTGTCAGCAGCAGCATAGATTTTATGGTGCTCCTGCTGTGATTAACTTACGGGTTTCTACCCTAACAATTATTACTTCTGTCGTATGTTACATTGTAAACCACCAAGTGGTAGCTAATTAAGGATGTCCTTTGGCTTCCATCCTGGTAACTCGTCTGTGGTTGATAGGACAGCATTAATTGATTTCTTCTAAAGCGGTACGTAAATCCTGCTTGACAAACCGACGATAAGCAACGAACTGGGAACATGGGACATTTGGACTGCTTCCACAAACCAGCCTGTTTCTTCTTCGCAATACACAAAGAAAATGTCGCATTACATGTCCTTTAGAGACAGTTTTAAAATGACGCGATATTCAGAGAAAAAGGTAAGCCTTACAGATGCACATAACAAACTTGTTTTTAACTAATAAAACACACGCTGCTGGTGTTTTGGTTACTGGCTATCATCTCCCTCTGTCTTGTCAGTGGTCCTTCTACGGGGACTACTGTACCTATCTCACTTGGTTCCAAAGCTCGTCCCGTTCCTTTACTCTGAAGCCTATTGGGTCACATGTGGACAGATCTTGAGGAACGCGTATGCCCATTTAGTTGAGAAGGTTAGAGGTCACACCTCGCCTTCTACAGAATGGTGAACCTGAGCTAATGTTAACCTGTAAACCCATGAATTGATTGTAACTGTAACGTAGTTAGCAACTGCTGAAAATCTGTTCACAATGTCCAAGTGCTTTGATGTAAGTAGTCAAAAAATGTCGATTGGAAAATCCGGATCATCTTGAGAAATTCATTGTGGGTTGCATGCCAATGACTATAACAATGGAATTGATAGTGCACCTCTTCATTCTATGGATTGGAGTATTCAGAGATAGTATGTAACATTTGAGTATAATTTGTAAGTGTTTACTCTCGAAGGTCTGCCGATGTCACGTGTATTCGTCACAATTATCTTAGATGAACGCACGGACTCTAGCAAGACTTTGAAAAGTGTAAATCCAAGAATAATCGTAGTTAGTGCAGCGGGCATGCGGCGTCATATTGCATTTTTCTACCTGACTAATTTCTTGACTATATGGCGCAAAGGGATTTGTCAACTGAACTAAACTGATGAGCTTCCTAATCCGAATGGATGGCTGTCTAAAAGAATTACACTTATAGGGGTGTTACTGACAGACTTATATTGTGAAATCCGAAAGAATTAGCTACTAAAATAGTATCCAAACAAAAATCTGAGTTTACACGGTGTATCTGTGAACATTTCGCTACACATTTGAGAATGTATATCGCAGCCAACTGCGTTTATATAATACAACCAAACTGATTAATAAGTGAATGGCTGGATTCCTCCAGACAGCAAAAGACACATTAAATACACACACACAAACACATTAGTTTAGTCCAGACAGATTAGCAACCAATTTACATTGCGTGTAGAAGGATTTAAGGTGTGCGGAGGCTCAGTATGAAACAGTAACCGATCGCTCCTAGTCATGTCAAACTTGTATAATCCTGCTCACTGTTCCGTTAGCCAGCTTAACCCACTCGTGTTGAAATCGTTTTTTTTTCATTCACGGGGGAGGTGGACGAATTGAATATACATTACCACTAGATATTGTAGCTGAGTTGGTAAGTTAAAAGAAATGCCATATAATACATGACAATTTCGTGCATATGTAGATACGCAACAATTATCCAGCTTGGCCCAGAGAACAGTCAAAAGTGGTGTGATCACCCGACAGACCTTAACTTATCTGCTAAATTTAAATATTACAAGTTATTTAACCAAGCTTTGTGGCGTTTGAAAATTACGGTGAATTAGCCACATACACTCATATCATTTAAACGATTGATCAGGTTAATTGACCATACAATATTCTATTCCATCCTCAATTCTTGGATTTAGTTTTTTTTTGCTTACCTGTTTTGTGCAGTAACGGGATGGCTGTTTTCCATAAATACTGTTCTAAACACCAGGTATAGATTAAAACTAAGCCGTTTTACATGTGGTCAGTTATACAGTGTCGCCAATCTTAAATTCAATGCTACAATCGTCCTTCTTCGAGTGGGCAGATGTTTATCGTCTTAAGATTGTTTGCTATAGCTTAAGAGTTTTGTGAAAGCAGCATCTTGGCTTATCAGCCCAGATGGTCTTAACATCCCTTCTTCATCTGCTCCTATGACGTGTTCTTTCACCTGATTAAAAGACGTCTCCCTTCAGAGAGAACGAAATAGCTAATCTACAAGCGTGGTGCGATCATTATGCCTTCGCCACACTTCAAAAAGAATAAATTGTTTTTTGATATGACCTACGTAATTTTAACTGGCGCAATTGTGTGAGCAACACTTAGTGTAGATATCTTAAGATATCCGCACCAAATTTAGTACGAATGAAGTTGAACAGTTTGGACGTCGTGTTTAACATGTTATTGATAAACAGATTGAGAATGACACAACGTTACGAGCAACTTGTAATACTCTGCGTTTCAACCAGTTTAGAACACATCTGGTCATCAAACACGTGACCTAGCCTGGAGACACCATAGACCCATTGATGCAAGGTTACCTGGTTCTCATTTAGTAAAATAAAGTTGAATAACAATGTACTACTTGTAACGTTCTAGTAGGTTATTCTAGATTTACAAAACAAATACACCTCTGTGGTTCCTACATTCAAGCACTGTGTTAAATCCGTTGAGTGCACATTTAACACGGCTTTCGTGAAGTTGTACAACCGATGTCTTCCTCCTGCGCCGTTATAATGGACTGTGATAGATAGTATTTTTTTAAATGTAAAATGGCTGGAAAGTCTATCTGAATGCGAACGCTGCGATCAAATGTGAGTTATGTTCAACTTGAAAATATAAAATGTCTGAAGTATGTTTAAAATAATGGTGGCAACGAATCTTCCACAGAAAATTGTTTCCCAGGGTGTGATGGGCGAGTGTATTAAACAGAGAACCAAGTAATGGGACCCGTTGCATGGATAAGTTGGTTAAGCTGACCCGCTTGCTGCTTGCCTTTCACCGGGTGTGCAAACACCGACTGAATAGCGCGATAGCTTTCAAAATAAACAGGACAGGTAATCACTTCTGATTTGAGTAGGTATGAGCTGCTACCTATCGCCAGCGCTATTGCACTTCACTTCTTCAAAGTGGTCATTAAATGAAGACCGATGAAATGCTTTGATTTGACTATCACACGATAGGCAACACCTCACGAGAAGTCCGAACGAGAATACTATGTAGCGCCAAAAGATTTCGATTACAACACTCCTGAGGAAGGTCACCCGAGGTGGTTGAAACGTAGAGTATTACAACTTGCTCGTAACGTTGTGTTATTCCCAATCTGTTTATCAATAGTATTGGATTCTGTTTTGTAACCCATTATTTCATGTTCATATACGGTGTAGTTAAGAGATATGTCTATCGTAGTCAAGATCTATGAATGAATTGTGCGTGATACTATTGTTCATTCAAGTCAGCGCCAACTTATTAAACACTAATTTGTAAACGTAAAATGAACAAAAAGAGACCCAATTACAAGAAGCCTGAACTTCAGCTGGATTCAAACTAGAAACAGTATGTTTAGACACAGCTAGCGCTGTAACAGTCTAACTACGAAGCTTCGTCAGGAGCTTAGAAAATTCACCTTTTGACTCAGTCAGCCAATCAGCCCCATGTGTCATATGCAGTCCAGCAAATGGTTAAGCGAA
This sequence comes from Paragonimus westermani, assembly GCA_008508345.1. Taxonomy (NCBI): domain Eukaryota; kingdom Metazoa; phylum Platyhelminthes; class Trematoda; order Plagiorchiida; family Troglotrematidae; genus Paragonimus; species Paragonimus westermani. The sequence continues at coordinate 55,662 of QNGE01002796.1, read as the reverse complement.
TTGCCTACCTAGGTAAAATCTCGAAAATTTCACACTAGAATCCACGTGCGAAATTTCCCAGTTCCCGGTGGAGCGCCGGTCGTATTTTTGCATGCTGTTCATGTTGATGATTAAAATCCAACGGCATTTTGGATTCTTCCCCTAATTGGTCTCTCCTAGTTTACCTAACATATCGTGCTACTTGCCAGTAGTGCAAAACTGAACGGACAGAGTTCACTAGACGTGGAAATAAGTGCGACATAATCAGGAAACCACGTGCTGCCACCGACGTTCAAGTTATTCAGCAATAATTGGCCACTTCACTGGTTAATCGTGCATGGTGATGGATGTCCGCTTTGTATTGCATAAGAAGACCATGATAATTAACCCACACATAAGGCCAGTATCCGGCAGTTCATGTCTAAGACCTTGAACATTTCGCGTGCAATTCAGTGGGTAAGGTGTGAAAAAGAGACGATTTCAGTCCATATCAGTGCAAACATGAGTGTCGGGAAGTGTGAAAGGCTTCTGAACAGACCTAGAGCAAGTGTCAACAGATTCTTGTCGAATCCCGCTTCATATTGCGCATCCAGCCTGTCACAGAGATGGAGAGGATTATCCACATAAGGCGCACAAGTACTCGTTCGTACCGTCTCGAGTGTACTATTGAACACTCTTCAACTGGAAGAGGCGTCACAGACGAAAGCATTTCAATGGCAAATGGACAGGTGCCGAAGGATATACCAAGCCTACTTTAGCGAAAACTTATATATATATATATATATAATTGTTGAGGCGCATATGCAACACTGATTGAACTGGGCTAGATCCTATGTTACTTAGCTAGACTGTTACTCCTGATAAAGAAGAGATGTTTCAATTCAAAAGTTCACTGTTTTATGGGTGATGCAGAAACATGGTACGGTTTAGCGGCTTAGTAACGTATTCTAGCAAAAGGTACAAATGTTAGGCAGGAAGTGTAGACGGGTGCAGACATGCTTGACTGTACGGTAAGACAGCAGGCGATATAATAACATTTTGCAAGCAGAATCAAGGGTTTAATCAAGGACGTCACACGATGCATCCTAACCAGAGGTAGACAACTACAATGCTATGAGATCCCTGGCGGGGCATGGGTGGTGAACCATACAAACAAGGCCACTGCAGGGACACGCATTCATTAAATGTGTGCGCACACTTAACAGGGCATAACAATCCCGACTTTTAATCATTTGGCTAGCGTGACCTAAGTAAGGAACAGAAACACTGTATTCGCTGACAGTAAAACGGTCACCGTCGCTGGTTTGAAACCACATCACAAGAAATTTGTATCAACTTGCTAATTTCCACCAAAAGCGGAATTCAAAAACCATGTTCATGCAAGATTAGTGGAACAATGGTAGCGAATAAGGGTGGCTAAGTTTGTCTTACAATTATTCTGTGTCCGTTTTTGCATTTTGGTGCAAAAACGCCCACACTATTGTCAGGTAGCATACGTTTTTTCAAACATTGTATCCATTCTAACTACCCCGACCGGCCCCACCATCCAGTTCAATCACCACCTAAGGAGAAATTAGCCAGAAGTGTGTCCTCCCGTAAGTCTGCATCAAACGGAATTCACAGTCAGCGGCACTTACCAACCACTAATTTCAAAATTACATCTGTACTACACACATGTCGGTAGATTACTATCACCCATCCACTTAATCGAATTACTCAGCAGCTTCAGCCATTTGCGATTGTTCTACTAACAGTATCTTTCTACTCAACATCCAAAGACCAAACAGTGAAATCAGTAACCTCTGAGCAAAAATTTACCTGAACAAAGTTTGCCATTACAACAGTTTGCAGTCAAAATCCAGTTCTGTAGTCGATGAAACATTACAGAAATTTCACATGAAGTCATTAGGACCAACGCTGAATATGACAATAGGAGGGATGTATATAAACAAACAAAGCTCATTATTATGGTCCCGCTCGTGAAACGAACGCAGACTGATGAAAGTTGCACACAGCTTAAATTAACTGATTTGCAACAGTACCGTTGTGGAGTGATTACTGTGTTGTTTTGTCTGTGGACTTGCTTTGCTAGTACGCTTCAATCACTCATAGGTTACCATGAATTAGTATACTGTTATTCATAGTATTGGTGCTTTTAAAACTTCTCACTCGTACAAATTCAACAACGACTAGGTCGTTCATTTTCAAATCAATCGTCCACGATAGGTTTCATTTTCATATGAACTCACTAGGTAACAACAGTCACACTGATCATCTGGGAATGAAAGCTTGGGATGTGATACGAACATCGCCAGTTCGAACCTCGTGTTCGTTATTTATGCCATATAGATCTAGTCGTGGAGAGTGCTAGTGTAAGAAAGTCCACCGAAAGAATATAGGTTCTTCTAACATCCCGACTAGTTGTATTTCGCTTACAACCTTTCGGGTCCGAAATTAAAATGTAGTTACGTGGCAACCCAGATCACTCTCAACTTCAAAGGTTCTTATCATGCCGCACTTGTTTGAATTGGTCAGTGTGGGGATTTAGACTGATGGTACTTGAGTTATCAGTTAAACTCCTACTTTCGTGAGGGAACTCATCATAACAGGCTACCGCTTCTGTCACGCTGGGATTGCGTTTACCGCAGAAGACGGTTTCCGAAATGAGTATACTGAATTATATTTAATACCCCATTTACCGGTTAACTGTTCCGGTTATCTCAAACTCATTGGGGCATTTACATTGAGTCGTAAATGAACATCAAAACTCACTGGTAAATGTGTTATTAACTTCAAAGCTCAACACCTGCCGTTTTGTTGGTAAGGTGTGTGGTCAAAGTTCACCAGGTGTGCACATGTGATGAGCGACAACAAACTCAAAACCGTTGTTCTGCTTCCGGCTAATTCTGACAGTTGAACACATGCTAATTTTGTCATCTTACTTTATAGAACATATCGATTTACTATTGTTTTCTGTGACATTTATTTGTTCAGATATTGACGGGCGAGGACTGGAATGCAATCATGTATGACGGAATCCGTTCTCAAGGAGGTGTGAACAACGGCGGATTTATCTACTGTATATATTTCATTCTACTGGTGTTATTCGGCAATTGTATCCTTAATAGTCACAGTTATATCTAATTCTTATGCAGTAAGTAAGCGCGTATTCATACAATCCAATTCGTTAACATAAGATTTCAAGTTAACTGTGAACCTTTTCTTAACATAAGCCAGCTCAGGGAGAACAGTAAAAAATATATGGAGTTCTGTTAAATGATGCAGTAATTACGTGTTCCACAATTACAAAACTGAATAGTTTATGGATTCTATTGCATGAATCACTTCAAACGAAACCTGAGAATTTCCACGGGTGTCGTTATTGTGTAAGTCAGAAGAAACAGATTTTGAACTGCAACAATCTGCTCTATGAGGTCAGTGAATCTTGCTCTCCAGAAGAGGTTGAAAAATCGGTAACTCATTTTGGTTTCTTTTGTGTGCCTCAATATCGTGGCCCAAAAATAGACCAACTTTCGTTCTGTTTTTTAGCGAGCCTTCTTCACGGGGTTATCCGTGCCAATGACTAACCTGTGTTAAGTACAAAAAGGAACTGTTTGTTATCGAAAGAATTTTGGTTGTTCACACACCAGAAATACGGTCTGGCGAACAAACTAGTTTCCGGTTATTCATCAGCAAGCCAAATACTTAACGACTGTATAGAACACTTTAGCCAGTATCAAACGAACAGGACACACATCAAGTTCCAACCAGGTGAATTACGTCATGGATACAAACAGATCACTTTGATATGATTACGTCGCAATTGAAATGTAATTGCAACCATGACAGTCTGAATGATCATGAACTGGGTGGTGAGCCACTACAGTCTCTATCGGTTAAGTCATAAAGGCGCACTCGGAATCCAGGTTGCTCCCTTGGCAGGGATAGGCACTACCGACGAGCTCTAGCAATAACGAAACTCGAGTCTACTGCTTCTGTTCCATGTTCACTTCGGTTAACCTTATCTGATGGGTACAAACAAAGACGAGCCAGGTCAGCTTGGAATTTCGTTATGCAAGTAAGTACCAGAAGTCAATTAGATCAGCATAGCTTTCGACCATCCTAGTCACTGCAAGTGAAAGTGGCTGTAGGTTGAGGGTGACCTTCAAAATAGGTGTTCACAAGTGACGTTAACTTAGCATCTGCGCTTAAGGTAGTAATGCTGGGCCCGCCTAATCAGGTAGGAACGCAATTTGGAATGGATCACTGTTCGCCGAATCTCCTTGACTCTGAGTAAACTACAAGATACACTTCTCAATGTCTTTTTGGCTATTGCTGTGGACAATCTGGCCAACGCGCAGGAGTTGACTGCTGCAGAAGAGGAAGAAGAGAAACGTCTCGCAGATCAGGTAAGTAACGTGAAACAACTCCCACTGAATACTTATTGTGATGCCATCGTTGGTTGTCTGAGATAACTCTTTCAAATACTGTTAATCCCTTCGTTGATTTGATAAGAATCGGAGATAAAGTGAGGTGCCTGGGCAGTAATGTCACAGTGTGATATTTCCAGACTCCTAGCATGTCTTCATATCTCAACCGGTAAATTACATGTCCCAGTCCTTGACACTGGTTCGGATCTAACAAAAGCCCGAAGTTTTCACAGATCGATCGCATCATAATTAACAACTCAGTTCTACTTCATCCACCATCCTTGCTATCAAAAAAGCTCAGAAATGTCACGAAACCATTAACTTCGACCAGAAACGATGTGGTGCAGGACTGAAAGTGAAACTGAAGAGGGGAGTCATTGGAAAGACATAAGAACTAAGCAAATCTGTAGAAAGGGGATGGAACAGGTATGCTGATTGGCTGTCTGATTACTTGACTGAAAGTTGAACCAGTTGCTCGATTGAATGAGGAAATACATTACTGGCGAGTCCTAACACAAGCGAAACTCAAGTCTGGTGTTTTTGTCGAAAGAGACTGGTTGTAAAGTCCACCTGAATGCAAAGGCTGAAATCAAATGTGCTTGATGTTTAACCTGAGGTTAAGCAAATGTATTAACGAATTTAAAAGTTGAGTGATCTTTATTCGCTGAATCAAAACACTAAGGAGACACGCATTCCGTTTATTCACTTTAGCCAATTTTATAAAAACACTTACGATAAATGTTTCTGGCCACAATAGTAAAACCATGAATGGACCAAAAGTCACGTACGAATACTACAGAGAAGAGGATGGTTTCAGATTCAACATAAAAAATTGTCTCAGCACCAACTACCATCAGAAACGCGGCGTGTAACGCTAAATTAGCACTACCACGACAATTGTTAACACCATACCGTTGTGACCGCCTACTGACACTGTCAATGAAATTTGACGGGATTATCCACATTGTGTGCATCCATTGTGGGTTTGGTGACTATGATTGTCGAATTTGAACTCTGAAACTGAGAATCCTGCTTCACTTTACTTTCTCTGATGGGGTTATGCTCTGCCGTTCTTTGTTGGAACGATCAGTATTTTTGTGAACGTATGACTCATAGCAGAATTTTCTTATGAACAGTTCTGGTCAAAACTCTTACGTGCTGTAGATGTCATCTCACTTAGTGGTGAGACTTCTGCAATCCAAATGTCAAGCCCGACAAACAACCGGAGGCCAAAAACGTCAACCCGATTTACAAATTCCGTTATTATTCTGAAAAACAGAAAAGGAACTATTTGTCTCTATCAAAACTTGCTTGTCTTCTTCCATAACTGATAGGCTGTTTGTGTGAAGCACCCAGTTACTAGTTGATCAATTTGATTGATCATTTTTTGATTGATTTTAGCAGAGAACTATTTTCTTCGCACTTTATTTTCTGTTCTATCATTTGAACTTCCTGAAGCTCGCTGAAGAAGAAAATAAGACCACCGGAGATTCTGAGAACCTTGAAGAGAAGACGGTTGACAAGATCAAACAAGCTATGGAAGATGCCCGACGGTAGTCACTCTGTGTATCAGTATATTCACATTTTAATAGAAAAAAATTCGTTTCCCGTGCTAAAGTTGACAACTGTAGCTAATTATGATCAGATTCTTTGATTTATGCGTTGCCTGACTTCAATCTATCTTCACATGCATTCAACGATATGCTATTTTATTTACGTCTTCAGATTCAAGCAGCGTATAAACTCCCATCCAGTCACGAAATGCAGGAACGTGTTTTTAAAAAAATTCATTATCTGACCCGTGCAACTATACGATATATTTTTTTTTTTCAAAAATATGGGGGTTCGTTTTAATTAGCCAGAATAAATGTCACACAACTCCACACAATAGTGTTGCTTTTGTGGATAGATGCACGTCCCGTGATCGAGACCATTTTTCTGTTTATGTGGAAGTTCTTCGAGGCTACTATTTTCAGTGTCTCTCTTCTAGACTTAAATCTTATCACTGAAGTTATCTCGTTTCACTTTTTCATTTGCATACTAACCAACTATGTAGGCAGACAGCGTTGACCACCGAACTATGAAGACCTCCACTCACACGTCTCTCCATATAGTTGCTTCAGACTGATTCTAGACGTGGGGTAGTTGAGTGGAACTGCAAGTGCCTCAGCGTGAACCTCTTGTTGTATCGGTTGTACAAAAGTGTCTTTCAGTTTCGGCCATTATGGCAAGGTAATCCGGAAACGGATGGCGTCAGCAACGTCAGGGAGAAGTGGAGTCTACCAGCGGTCAGTGTGTGAATAAGGTCTCAATGAACTTTTTGAGCAAAAAACGCTACTTTGTGTAATCGAACAGAGATCGTCTCCTTGTGCTTCTTAAGGTGATAACCAGACGAAACAGACGTACTCTGCTACCCCATTCACAAGTCTATTCATTTATACGAAATTAATGTTGCTGACTTTTGACCTATTCACTATCACGCAATCCTAGTGTATTCTTTCGCTTGCTACTTTAGTACACCACAACGACTAAATGCCCATCTAATCGAATTAAAGTGTATCATCCGAATTGAATCGGAACCCGTGTTACAAACTAACTTGCCAGTGCAGTGTTATTAACAGCCATCGAGTAAACGTGTCTAGATCTCTTAGAGTCGTATGCAAGGTTCCAGTCAGTCAAAACAAGACAGTCGGAAAAATGTGGTCAACGGTCGAATAAATCACCGTGTAATTAAGCAACTCAATGCTGTGGTCCCGAGAACGGTTCATTCAATATTTAAATCTGTCATGACCCCCAGTTGTTCCTGTTCCCATCTCAATTACCCACATAAAAAAGTGGTCTTGGTCACCAGACCTAAACGCATCCTGTATGCAAAACGGTGAGTAACGATATTTGACGGCTTTTCGTCTGATTAGTCAATTTAGTTTCTGTTTTGGCACTATAGTGACCCGATAGTGCATTACTGAGAAGCTGTGCTCCTGATGTTTTATGTTCTCAAATCCAAATCATAAGGTGAATCACATCGTGATCTCTATGATCACATTTCACCTGTCACACCATCAAAACAGAGTAACGGTGTTAACTGTGAACAGTTTATTCTGAACACAAGATGGGTTTGTAGTTTGTGTTAGTAACCGCTCCAACAAACCGAGACATCATGGATTGGTTTTCATGTACATGACCTTGACCGTAATAGCCGTATCGAGTGATGATGCGTTAAGATGTGGCCGGTTGTGATCATTTGGATTAAATTTTCTAAAACAGCACACATACCTAAACCTCCGTCATGGACTGAAATTTAACACTGTTGGGTACGCTCAATTAGCCTGCGATCGAAGTGCCATTGCACATATTGCTTGGGGTTACTTTTTGCGCACATANAAAATCTTGTGCCTAAAATGGAAACAGATATGGAAAATGGTATAGTGTCCACCTGAGTATGCTTGTAATATCTAGTCAGGTCCAAAGTCCATTAGCCGGTTACTAATGGGGTTCGAGTTACTTGACGAGTCGATCGAAGGACCGTAGTCACAGATCGGGCATTCATTCCTTTTCTAGGTTCATATCTCTAAACCACTGGCCACACAAGGAGAATGGAAATCGAAAAACATCTCAACCCTTTGACCATTCGATCTATAGGTGGAACAGAGTTTGAACCAGCTTTCACCAACTGTCTGTTGAAAAATGTGTGTTAGTTACCGAGAGTTACTAGCAACGTCCCTACTCGAGCGTGTCTCTTACTTTGTCGAAGCTGACTGCTATGCACAAAGATTCTTGACACTGTTTTAAAACTTACAAACCCGAAATGCACTATTTGCTTGAGCCTTCTTTATTTATTAGGACTCAGAAGGCCATGTGATACAGCAGGGTGCAGATGTAACCGTCATTACACATAACAGATGAAGGAAACGAGTCTTCCAGCAAATTGGAGTGAAATATGTAATATTCTTCAAAACATTTTACCACTCCCCTTGGAACACAACTTACATTTAGTTTAGTGCTTTAAATCAGCAAGGGTAGTTTGTGATATTCTTTACATACTCACAGGGCAATCGCAACTGCTGTGGCTACAACCCCTACTTTCGTCTACATACCGCCCAAGACATGCATTCAGAGGTGACAAGGTGAGCTGCCCCGGTATGTAAAGCTGTCCCTGCCAGTTGGAGTAGAATTCCCTCATTCCAACACTGTTAGCTATGGTTGTTGGCCTAGAGAAAGTGTCTTCGACCTCCTTAATCGTAGGTGAGGACGGTCGAGGTATGTGAATCGTAGTTTGGCCTGCACACCTTTCGCTGTCCTAATTGAACTCGGTGGGAAAATCAGAACAAATTGTGAGTGACTGACTTATTCACACACCTGTTGGTGTGCTTAGCAAGTTGATTAGGTTGTATAAACGAACGGAGCATAATGCGCGTAAGTGTGAGAGAACATGGGGCGTGATGACGTACAGCCATCTGGCCTTCATGCTAGTAAGGTTGTTTGAGTGTCCGGGACAGGACAATTCTTATGGGCCATTGGAACTTTTGAGGGCAATCGTACTGACCTGTGTGCAGGACAAGCTGTTCCAATTGCACAAAACAGACCTCTTGAACAACACGTGAGGAAGGTCGAATGTGTTCGCTACAGCCACTGGAGTGGAAGGAACAACAGGCCGCACTTTAGGAGGCATCATATTCTGTTACCGGTAGTGTCTTTCGACATGATTCAACATTTCTGGCAATCAGGGCTTATTCTTCATTTTGTATTTTGTGATCTATCACCTTACTCTAAACTTCACTTCACAGAAAAATTGTTCGTGAATGCTCGCTGGTAGAAGTGGGGTATCATGCACCCAATCTAGGGAAGACCAAAATCCGTCTACATGTAATACCCACGTTCGTCATGGTCATTATCTTTTTTCACCCCTACAGATCCACGGATGAAACATTTCGCAAAACACTCATTGAAAATTTTCAAAATGGTGTGCAGAGTAACTGTAAGTTTGTATTGCGATTGATTGATCAATCGTAACAGGTTATTCTGCCAGCGTAATTCAGTGTTCCGGTTCTATTTTGTGTGGTTGTGGAGTTACCTGATACTTATATGCGGCGTTTGTCATGAAGTGTTTTTGCCACAGCCACTATCATCATATGGGCGACTTATGAGTTCACTTAAACAAACAGAGATCAATTTGGGTATCAGTGTCCAACTAATGGAGTGAGTGCATGTGAATCGCATGAATTGCTCACAACATTGACGTTTGTTATCATGTCAGTGTTCAGGTCATACGCGGGTCAGGTGCAGTCAAAGTTTATTCACTGTAACCCAGATTACAGCTGCAAACCTTCAGGTATTTTGGGTCGATATCACCACAAGACATTAGTAGAAATAGCTATACTTAAGCTTCATCACGTATGCTTTCTAAACCCGAGATAAATGCACACTGATTGCATTCCTATCCTATGTATATGTTTACGTTTGTATAATGGCGTCTTTGTTGGTGTGATCAAATTAAGGCTTCTTGTGTAACAAGAATAGTCTGACCTACTGTACATCCTGCATGCCTAGGGAACCGATGAACTCTTAAATGATACTATACCTGGATAGAACCATGAGAGTAACATTTCACGCATTCTGAACACAACGCTGTTATTAGACAAAACAATTGTCTACACTGCGGAACCAAGGGACTAACGATTATAACAGATAGTTGTGACCGAGCACTTTTAGAGTGAGCTGCAAAGTCATAGTGATTTTCTTTTCGTACACGAAGATTTGTGGAGATTTCTTTCCATGACTTCAACACATCGGAGGACACGTTGCCGACCGTACAGAGAAATCACAGAGGTAGCATATACTCCTTCTGGTTTGGATAATGTGCTCTGTGAAGCTAGGAATAGTTTGCTGCCTCTTTTTGGACGTCTGGCCTGTGTATAGTTACGGCCACTGTAAAACAGACATCATTGTAAGAAGAACCAATTGGCCATTTGTCTACCTTGCGTATCGCATACGGAAACTTAACGCATATATGTGGGTCACTGGATATGACATACGAGAGATAGGTCCACGTAATCGATGCTACACGTGGCGTGCTGTGTCGTACTGGCATACAAAAAACCTTAGGATGGACAAGCATCCACTAGTTTGTTGGTGTCCTGAAAGATGCCACGTGTCACGTTGTGCACCAAACAATTCAGTTGCGCTGAAGTTCAGACCACCGTCTTATTTACCACTAAATTAGTTTCTACTTTTCTAGTTTCTATCATCCTTGTCCCCTCCATTATCTAAACCGCTTACCTTATTAATTGGACCCTGCGCCTTATTGCCATGGTTACTAAAGCTGTCTAAACTTCCATGGGCGACCGCATTGTGTAGAACGTCACTCCGAGAAGCATCACATAAGCAACTTTTCCGTTTTATCCTTTCAACCTCATTAAGCAGTCGGTCGTTTTGAATTTCCACCCTATCTGTTTTATCTCGCTCAAAATTAGGCACCTTAAGTTACTTCGGTGTGTGTGTGTGTATGGCTTTAGTTGGTTGGGCCACACACGCTTCCTTGTCTTGTTTCTCTGAGTTTATACTGGAAACGACGTGTGTATGAAACCACAAGTGATGCACCACCAGCCCTTATTGGCTAGTGCTATGCGACTAACAGAGTGGGTGGCTTGAGTCGTCCGGTGAGAGAGCGTCTACTCGAGCTCAGTGGCGTGAATGTTGTCATTGTTTGACTGAGTTGCCTGCGAAGTGAGTGAATGTAATGACACGAGACGGTCAAAGCCGTGGGGAGGCTGTCTTTCGGATGACGCCTTACCTTCACTTACAGTTCGGTTGTTTGTTTGCAAGGTGTAGACAACTTGGTGTTGAATGTTTGAATATAGACGTGGCTATTCTTAGAAGTTAGGTCCTTTCCTGTCACCTTTTTTGTTCAGGTTTCTTCCTATACAGGGTTTACTTTTTAATTCTTCATGGTTGTGTGACAGTTGAGCATCACTGTGAACCACTGATATCTTGCTATCCATGATGATGGTAATTATGATATGTTTTGTGCAGACATCCCTTGGCTTTGGTCATTTTTGACCGGATAAATCGGGACAAATGCTAACTACTGTGTATGGTCGGCCATTCGATTAAGGCTTCAAATGTGTGCAACCTACCAAAGACCAACCAGACTGAAATCTTGATGTTTGGTCAACTCGAAAACATGGTTTACCGAAATCATACCACACTGTCGGTTTATTGCGAACAGAATTTGGAAAAGTAGATGTTTGAAACAATTGGTTCCCTCGAGCAGTTTAAACAAAGCAGATAGAACATGAAAACTGGTAGATGCAAGCATTTCGTTTTGACTCATCAGTACCAAACTTACAATAACATGGGTGGGCTTTATTTAAAACAATCGATTTGAGGGGGTGTCATGTTAACTTCGATAGCTTTCTGATGGGACAGTATGAGGATTACGCGGATGAATCTTACTGTACGTATAGAGTTGTGTGACAGCGAGTCAAAACAATGTGGTTACCCGGGTTCGTTATATATTCTAAATTTTGAATGCCTTCATGGAATTCACCTCAGATTTGGGCTTAAAAGCTGACGGACAGTTGATCAGACTAGTAGTTTGCGCTTTAACTACCGTACTATGGCTTTTACTGCGGCAACGTACATCCTCATTCAGACCTAAACCCCACCAACCTGAAAACTACATCAGAACGGGCAGACAGCTGTCAGATAGGGTGAACGCATGAAGGTGACACTGCCGCATTAGAATCTGAAACTAGATATTAGTGTAAGCAAACACTAGTTTTACAGCGTTGTACACGCATACTTTTCAATCCTTGTCTTAACAGAGGGCTGAAATCGTACCAATGTCCAGCAACTGAACCTACATCGTACGTAAATACAATGGTGGCAGGTAGCTAAAATCATGGTACGTGCAATTATTGATTGAACGTCGAGGTCTGTGTAATTAAGAATGTCCCCACCAGTATGTGATGTAAATCAGCCAACCGTTTGCTTTATCCATCACAGATAGTATGATACAAAAGTTTCATTCCCGTATGGGTCATTGTGCGGAACTGGAAACCAGTACACCTCAAGCGGAATTGAACAAGCCGATATCATTTGGAAAACCAATGCTTCCCTACAGCTCGATGTTTATCTTCTCTTCTACAAATCCGTGAGTACACTGAGTTGATGATGATGACGTTGCAAGTTATGATGGTTATGTTCCCTTCTGTGATTCAGAAAATGTTGAGGTGTAGAAAGCAATCTTTCGGATTGATAAGAAAATAACCATTATTCGAGTTATTCAGAGAATAAATCCACATACCTTTGTCTAACCGTCTATAATTATTTCAAAAGAGACAGAGAGAGACAAAGGTTGGATGATGATTTTGGTTAAGTCACTTTAAGAAAAGGCCTGTATTTCTCGGAACATATGCGGTAGCATGTACTTCCGAAAACCTGTAACGTACTGAGTACCATGTTGTCATTCTTTTCTACGACACCCAGTGACCTCCATTTCCAGAACACACTTATTATCTAGGTACACAGGTATGAAATTGGTGATACTGTTAGTCGTCTCCATATGCAGCATTCGTCCTCATAAATAATGCATTCTCTAGTTAATACACTGTAACCCGTCTGCAAGTGTGGCATAGGTTTGGTGGCCATAGACCAAGCAATTCAGTTTTGAATTGAAACCATATGATAAGACTTGCTGCGGCGCGTCCATTTGAAGTCTGACAGCCGGGCACAATTGTTTGCTATATGATGATAAGTTTACTTCTTTAGTAGTGTACTTATTGTTATGCCCGTTGATGTTATTTACATATTTTTGAGGAGAGATGACCACAACGATGATCATTTTCCATCCCTAATTAGTTTTATGCGTCTAAATGCTCGCTTTTACAGTGTTCGCCGTTTCTGCCATTTTGTGGTGAACTTGCGATTCTTTGACCTGTTTATCATGATTGTGATCGCATCCAGCAGCTTGGCATTAGCAGCCGAGGACCCGGTATCGGAGAAAAGCATTCGGAATTGCCTGTTGGAATACTTTGACCATGCATTTACCTGTGTGTTCGCCATAGAAATGCTACTGAAAGTGAGTATGAAAGTACTGTAGTTTGTGGGAGTTTTTCCTGAACCAGTCTGATGAACTACCACGCACATCGAAGTAAATTCGAAGTAAAGACGACTGTTGTTCAGCTTAAAAGTTGCGGTGAAGCTAATGTATGACAATTGTTTATCCGTTCCTCCGTGAATGCAGTTGATCACACATGTTTTCATGAAGCGTGACACAAATCCTACCCGTGAATTTTGAAAGAACATTCAAGAGGTGTGGTGTTTATGGTAAACCATGGATAAAACAGGCTGTTTGCGTCGACATATATTCGGAACCGAGAAGTTAGTTACGAGCTGTGAAACAAAGCTTACGAATCATGTGGGTTCTTTTATTAAACGGAATAGCAAACAACAGGGTGGTCACCCAATGTAGTGAATCCTGGGAGTTTCGAAATTTGTCGGGGTTTTAGAAAAAAATCTACGGATTGAGGAGATAACATAATCACCCCGTGCGTGCACGTGCATCACATAATGACGTCGATTTTGGACAGTCTTTGCTGGTGATTTGACTTGCGTAAGTGTCAACCCTATTCGTCCAAAACCTGGGTCGATGTTTGACGAGTGCGCAGACACTTTGAAAAGCCCAAATGATTATCGAAACTCACTGCGCAATTTCTTTTGAAGTCAACCTGTTCCTTTGATGGAAAAATTGGAAAGCACATCCCTATATATGTTTCCGGAAGCAATATATTGCACATTCCGTTCATATGTTGACACGTTACCTAAGTTGAATACACGGATAATGATTTACAGAACAGTAGCCTTATCACGGGGTGTCGAACGGACACAAAAATAACTACGAGGGAATGCTGGAGAATTTGACTTCTGATGACGAATGTCTGGCACACTGTACTACCAGTTTCCCGTTTCTCCATAACGTCAGGGAGAACCACAAATCTTGACTGTGCCCCACTTGGGTTAGGCGCTTCGTTTTTGATGGTGCCTGCTGTCATCTTTCAGCCTCTGTACAGTCACCTGGTGTTCTTATATACTTCTGGACGTTTCGGAATATGTGCATTGACATAAGCAGTAAGCTGTCGGTTGTTCCGTTTTATCTGACTCATACTGAGTGTTTTTAGAAATAATGAGTTATGATGCGTAGGCGGTTGATTCTTAATAGAGGGAACTAACAACGCCCTGGTTTACAGTACGAAATATATCACTTCAGTCGTGTAGATCCTGGATACAGTGATTGTTAGACGTTTCTCTGTAATTGTTGATTAGCGGTCACCAAGAAAGTGTATTTGCACAGTTAAACTACTCATTCTAATTGGTAATAGTGTTCGAATTGAAACGGGTGGTTCAGATGATTTCCGGAAATATTCATTGAAGTTAGGAGAACAGTATAGTATGAATGAAGTTTTTCCGCCCTTATAAGTAAACTTAGTTACGATCCAAAACATATGAAATTCTTTACCCAGGCAAGTATATAAAGGTATCACAAGAGAGATTCTCCATCATACAACAGTAATATTCACAATCAATGAATTTCACCATTAGAACAAGCTGACATTCGTGCATGTCATGATCTTTCTGACCATTAACGTTTCAAAATGCCCAGAGAGATGATTTCCTGCAAAGTTAGCTTGTTAAACATTGTTCTGTCGAATTGTTGTAGTAGAAGGCACCGTACAATTTATTTTTGTGATAAGTGGCAGGGGACTGGGCGCTAAAACTTAGAAATCCCCCACAACCTGTAAAGGGATTGGATTGGACGAAAGCATCGATACGAAGTCAACCATTGATTCGCAGAAGTCTACGGCCAATCAGTGTCGAAAACACGAACAGACTTGTGTGTCAGCGCGGTGACCAATCAGCACGGCACGCTGCTCCAGCATCGGATTTTGTTATAACGAGCACCGGAGTAAAACAAGTTGTTTAAGTGCGTCACGCGTTGAAACAAACGAGCTTCAAGTGGAGTCGAGCCGACCAATGAGAAATCGAGAGCGTCAACACCAAGTGTAATTGTTCATCTGACCGATGCGTCTAGTCTATAAAATAACCAACAAAAACTAAATAAACCGAGATTTGCTTTGTGCCACGAAGACTGACTTTTGCTTTCGTTCCGGAAGGTAGCGATTTTCAACACAACCCACTACCGTTTTCACATACGAAAGGTGGTTGGAAAGTCTTTGTGAATACAAGGGCTTTGATCAAATGTGATGGATGGTTGATTTATGATTCTGTTCAGGTTTGGGTTTAGACCGTGAGCTGACCGGTTGCCAAACAGTCCCGATGTTTCGGGCTTCTTCGATGTGACTTCACTCCACAGAAAAATCCATTTTTAATCAACAACACTGGCTTTACCATAGTCGAAGTTATCGTCCATAAACACTTTAAAGCCAATTGAATTTTGTCTTGCGTACTGCCTAAATTCAGTCAGATATCACTGCTTAGGAATTCTGAAGAGACCTATTTATGAAAACCCAGGAATTAGACTGGATTCGAACCAGCGACACAAACAGCAGACGCAAACGTGGCAAGCGCTCCATCAGCTGGGCTACAATACCACGTCGAACATACTAGATCTCTCTGCCGGATGATAAAACCCCCATCGATCGATACCACATGATCCACTTTGCAGACGTACCGGAACATGGCACGTTTTCCGCAGCTGGAAGAGGTGTTGTCTCAGGAACCACACCATTCAGGCTTATTGACAAACCATGTTCCATGAACTTCAAGGAAATATAAGTTCTACTGCTCAATGTGTTTGCTAAAACTGTGGCTTTTTCACAAGTGCAACCGAATCCACACTGATCATGGACCTTTTTTACGGAACGCATTTCATTCACACATTTGGCAGGTTGGGCAACAGCCCAAATATGGTTCACCTTCGTTCGCCAGGATGGAAATATTTTAGTGGCACAACGCGCCCAAATCTTCGGTGATCTAGTGCATTAAAGGTTTTTCTAACCTTGATAGGAATCTGCGCCTGAATGTATGCTCAGATCCATCTTTGAGTGCACACCTTATTCTAACAACTCCATGGTTGGGTTAATTAAGCATGTTAACCAGGTAATTCAGAACTTCCATCAGACCGAGTCCAGCTCTCTCTTTTGAGGGACAACTTGGACCTGATGCAGCAGCAAACGGAATTGGTGGCGCGTATCACATTTAACTTATTCTATAGAATTAATTTCTTCCTGTGCTACCACTAATATAACTTCTAACGCCTACCTCATGCAGTTACCCACCTTCTAGTGGTATCTCGTATCGCTGCTTCGTAGCAGCAATGCTAGTGTGCGCGTGCGATTGCATAGATCACTCAGAACACAGCGTTAGGGCTACACGTTTTGCGGTTTGGCGTATACAGTCATAAACCCATCAACAAAATCAGTGTCCTGTCAACTAACCTTCAACTTCACGTTGGTCCTAATCACATTCCACCCTGATACGCTTACATTCTAATAAGTCATCAATCGTTTAAGTTTTGGGCAAATGAGTGATAACGTAGAATCTCCTTTATCTGTTGAGTTCCATTCAACAAACACAATTCACACTCTGACCATGTTATACACGTGTCTGTAATTTAGCAGTCAGTCGTATTTTTAAACAGGGGGTTAGCATGTCGTTATGGAACAGGATTGCCTCATCCATAGTACTCAAAAAGTGTAATCGATGGTTTTGAGCACGCATAACCCACAGTCGACTGGAAATGCCGCGTTGTACTTCACAGCTTTCCGAAATCAAAAAACTTTTGTATCCATGCCCTCATACCCCTTTCTGAGGCTTTTCACAATCGCTGAGTGTTACTTATCGGCGTCTTTACCAATTAGTTTCTCAACTTTTCTGACATATACTTTAAAACTGCGCTTCTAGCCACACTTTCAGACGTGCTAATGTGGATTTTCTGGAAACTTCAGGAAAACTGGCAGAAGCGGTGATCAGTGAACTGGACAGAATTTCACGTTAGCTGAAAGTAGAATTGTGAGATCCAAAACTGTTTTTTCCGCATTAGGAATGTGTCTCAGTATGGCAATGAAATAATTACTGTGCATAAAAATCTGCTGTAGATTCTTTTCTCGGATGCTATCGCCAACTATAGTTTTAAGGGACTCAGTCCAACCCTAATGATCAAGGTTCGGACAATATTCCTTACATTATCGGCAAGTATCTCTTGAGGATATATTCAGAACCTCCTGTTGAATTGTACTCCCTTAAGTCATCTTTCGTAATCGCCACTTTGTAACGTAAGCTACCACAGAGTGGCTAACGTGTATTATATTCAGGCACATAACACGCTTAACACAAAACTGCCTAAATTGCGATTTGGGTGGTATTAGTGATTTGCTCTGATGGAAATTTCATCGAAGCTGTTGCTCCGCGCGATATTGTGTACATACCGCAACATCACGTTTTACATGCATCATGAACACAATTTGGAATAATTTGTAATGAACCGCTCAGTTAGGTAGATATAGGTAGAGAGATGGCGCTACAGTAGATGTCTGGAACCCTTAAGCAAAGTAGAGTCAAATCATATGCCTAACATACGAGATCTTTAGGATGTGATTAACCTTGTCCGCCCTTGATGATACAGTATTATTTTCAATTATAATCACGACAGTTGAATGTCAAAACCAGATTTAGACAGTGAAAACGCATGTGAGGAAGTAACAGACAGAACCAAACTGAACGACACAGATTTAATGCTCCTTAGCACTTTATCTACTGAGCTTTTCATGCAATCCATTTCAGCTTATTGATCTCGGCGTATTTCTTCATCCGGATTCATATTGTCGTGACAGCTGGAATTTGATCGATGCAGCAGTTGTTATTGGTGCCTTGATTTCGTTCATCCGGTAGGTAACCAACTGGTTATTCGTTATTTCTCTTGAGTAAAGCTAACTGAGCACATCGTTTTTGAAATTGCGGTGGCTAATTCTGAACAGTTCAGTAGTGCTATGTTAAATTTTGATATAAGCAGTTACACAGTGTCTGTGTTTCGGCTGAGTTCTATCCACTGATACAAATGGTGTACTCTGATTCAGTACACATTGTCACTTAACTACTGCAATAATCCTGTGAGCCTGAAGGCCATGTTCAATTTCACTGTGACCTGAGGAATCTGTCAGGTAAATCAGAGGACTTACGGCCAGAACAAGATTGTTCCGACATTAAACCCGCCAAAGAAGTCCGGAAAAGACTGTTCGCTGACAGCAAAAATATTATTGTTGAATTGTTTTATTGTGGATATGTCTGTGTTGGAAACGCTCGATTACTTTTATGCAGATCACCAAGAGCGCGAGAATTCATGCTTAAACCATTTATCCCGAAACCACATATCTCCATTTAAAAACCACTCATTAAATCCCTTCAGTGAGAGATGAATAAAAACCCACACAGTTACCATCAGTGTTTTTAATGTGCACGAAACATCGAGTTAATACAAATTTAATAATGATATTAAGGCAACGGGATTCAACATATCACGTTATACATATATATATATTCGTCATTACCGCACCATTAAGAAGTAAAGTCCGCTGACGGAGATGTTTCTTTGAAACGTGGCTATTTGTAATGCGCTGATTTAGAATAGGTGGCGTAACGGAGAACGCTAAAATCCATTGTTGGCAAGTTCTAACTAGTCTCCAAAGTAAGACGGCTAAATACTACAATCATGTGTTCACTCATCTTTTCTGTTTCAGATCTTACGCATTTGGAGGGAGAGAGGGGCATGCAAGCGCGTAAGTTCGTAGTGTAGTAGTTAAAGTCAACTAATGTGATAATTTCGTACATGAGCATGCTAGAGAGGACTGTTATAAATGTGTTCTTCCAAAAGGGTTGACTTCGAAGTTTGTAGAAGTGTAGTTACCGTGAGCACCTGTGAATGATTTACTGGTCATTTTAACCGGATTCATACCCTTTAGCAGCGACCGAAGTTCGTTGGATTTGCGCAAATTGTTAGAAAAAAATTGTATCGGAGCCGTTATCATCGTTAATCTGATGCAAGTCCGGCAGTGACACTGATTCGTTTTGATTGTCTGTCACGGAAATGCTCAACCTCATACTCAGGCAAAGTCACCATCCAAACTTCACTGCTCATTGGCCAACATTCTCAGACAGATAGACGCCTGTTGCAATGAATGAACAAGTGAAGGAAACGTGTTGCGTTAGATGAGGGATGGCGACTGGATGAACAGTCAAGGTGCATCTATGGGCACATTAGCAGTTACTGATGAGTAGTCGGGGATTTGGCTTATTTTCAGGTTGACCATCACTCACATTCGATCGCAGCCTTCGCATTCAGATAGACTTGCCAGCCAGACTTTTTCGATTAGAAGCACTAGACTCGAGTTTCGCTCTCACTAGAGCTCGTCAGTAGTGCATATCCTTGCCACGGCCGGGATTTGAACTCCGGCCATTCCAATCATGAGGCAACCGTGTTAACCACTGCGCCATTGACCTCACATTAGGCACGACCGAATCATCAAATCTGAACGCTCAACCACTCTCGCTTGTGAGCAATGATCAGGTTGCCCGATCGTCTCGAGAGGAGACAGTAACTGTCCTGTTTGTGCTGAAAGACAAACAAGATGACAGGCATGACGAATAAACAGTGATTTGCATTATTCGAACTGATTATTTAACCAACATAGTTGCAAGAAAATGTGGCAAATGTACTTACATACACTCACACGCGATGCGTAATGTATGTAGTATTGCAAGTTATTCGGTTTGTCCAGCTGTGCATAAGCCTTGCAGTAGTACAGTACTATCTCAACGGGACGTACAGAATGGAATTAGTGTACTCCAGACGAGATCAAACTAGTCATGAACTCTCCGCACATCTGGTTTCCCAAGCGAAACAAAACGATGAACCGTAGATATTGAAAGATATGACATGCTGCCTTGAGAGTTGATGGTCCGAATCACTGCTTTTAAATTGCAGCCAGATCTGTATTGCCCACGTGGGTCCTTTTAGTGTGAAGGTAAAACGGACAGAAGTGTTAAAAATTTAAACGAATTCCTTCAATTCTACTGATTCTTCATTGAAAAAATACTACATATTACTGATTAGGTTTACCCATTACGAACCAGTCTACCCACAAGATAAGGCTGTAGTAGGTCGTTAGCGGTATTCAGTTAAGGACCGAAAACTCCTGAATTTCATCTACATAGCCAATTAATCTGGTCGTCTAAAGTGTGACGACGAAGACATTCCAGCTGTGTATAAACAGTAGCTACTAAAACAAGAAACGTGTAAGATAGAAGAGCATCCTGAGTTGCTGATAAGTAAACAGTGGCTTCTAATTATTAACCCTAAAGTCTGCTTGACACGTAAGTTTATCCAGAAAGTCATCACGACATACCACTTCTGTGAAAAGGACCTGAGTTATGTCCGTCTGATCAGAAGGGTAGTTCCACCTAATAGTGAATAATCGTTACTTTCACTTATGTGATTAATTGGCCACTCGCAAAACTGAGAGGAAAGAATGGACATTTTGCTTGAAACAACTGCAGTTTCGGTTAATACCGTTCAGTTTGTGCAATATTTATAATCTGAACAGTAAGAAGCGGGCGTTTTTAATCGTAAATTAATTGAAAGATTATACGAAGAGTAAGTCGTCACAGCCGAATAATGTCACTGTCAGGAGAAAGATAACTTGGGATACTTCCCGGCCGTTTACGTTGCGGAAGAGAGCTGACTTGATGAATCTCACCTTCAGTCTCTGATCGAAATTCTGACCTGCGAAACAACAGTATAAAGAGTTTTCTTGAAGGACCCTACCTGGGGCCAACGACTCAAGAGTCTGACTCACTTGACACTGAAAGACTTGCCTAGCCCGAGGGCGCAGTTAATAAGACACTGATATCTGATTCTGAGCACTGCTGCGCGCAGTAGATGTATTCGAAGCTGTATCAAGATTCTGGATGATGCCGGATGTGTTTTCGACCGTACTGAATAACACGGCGGACACTGTCAATCGTTGGGCGATCAGAATGCTGTTTGAAAACATCTTTTCTAAGCCCCCCTCTTCCTAAATCGAAAAACAACAGTACCGCAGCTATGAAAACAGTTCTGCTGTGTATCTGTAAGGCCGATTCTTCCTACCTAAGCCCTCTTACATGGTTAGTAGTGCGACAGGCAACGTGGCTTGCGTATCTTCTTTTTCGTTGAGTCTTCCACCCTGGCCTGTCTGATATGGTTATACATGGAAGGAACAGAGTCATAGTCGACCTAACCCTCCGGATCGATGCAGTGCACAAGCCTGACCATCATGTCAAGGTTGCACAGTGTGTCAGGTTTCGCGTAAGCTTCAAAGGTTCTTTTTAATTTACAGTATGTTTATGTACATTCCCTATTAATGAGCATAAGCCATGAGTAATGACCTTGGCTTACCTAAGGTAAAAGGCAGTCTCACTAGGTCAATGTTTGCCGCATTACACTCGGTACAAAAACCGGTGTTTTTTTCTGACGCTATTAGCGTTTAATAATTATTCAACAGTTGAGGATCTCCCTCTTCGAACCATCTTTGAATTTTAAGCTGACTTATTTTTTACCATATTTAATTCCGGCTTTCAGTTTAATCGATACAGCAGTCATTTTGTTACAACGGCCGTTTAGAAAATATTTAATCCCGCTCGGTTTTCTTTTCATACAACGCCTGATTGACCTGGCCAACACATTACTAATCCTCTTGTTACGTGATTGATGGCAGAATACCTGTAACATATATACTTATAATCGTTAGACGTAAACACCGCCGGATTCAAACTAATCACGAACTGCTTTATTCCCACTGTTGAAAAGACCCGTTTTATTGAAGGCTTTTGGATCCAGCCTTGTTAGCCATAGATGGTGAGTAGTCGGAGGTTTTGGTTTGAATAAATTCGACATCACTCACTACCGATGAAGACTGTTGCATTCCAATAAGCCTTTCAGCCACCTTCTTTCAGAAGGATGCATTAGACTCAATTTTCCTTCTTGTTAAAACTCATCAGTAGTGCGCTTGCTTTCTACGGTCGGGACTAGAACCCAGGTCAAGCTTTCACGAGACAACCGTGTTGGCTACCGTTCCAACAGCCCCATGTTAGGTACGACTGAATTATCATATGCAAACGCTCAGGTGTATTTTCTCATTAATAATACTGAGATTTCTTGGTCGCATTTTGAGGGGATGCAATAACCGTCCTGTTAACTCCAGGACTTCGTCCACGTTCTCCACTACACTAATCTTTATCCTCATTTTATCAGTTCGTTCAACTATTTTCGATTAATCTGTAAGACACCAGTCTGTGTGGTACCGGTTGGCAAAGCACCCACCAGAGAGTCGTATCAAACTAAGAATTTCACACTCTTTGTCGCCATTGTCCGCATACTTTATGATAGCGATTTTAACGTTCAATCTAAGTGCTCTCTACTTTGCTGCCGTTGCTTTTTCACTGAAAGAACTCAATTTCCGGACGAAAGTGAAGTGAGATCGCGTCACTCAGTGAACGGATAATCATTGTTATATTTACCATAACTTTCTCAGAAGATCATTCGCTCATGAACGTACATACCCACACATATGGTACAGCCAATCATTGTATGAGTAACCAGGGTCGTGTGGCCTACTGGCTTTCATTTGCTACGCGGTCATAATACAGACCTTGTACAAGCCTGTCAACATGGCGGCCAATCCGTGGAGTGGAGTGTTATTACACACGGTTCACCTAACCAAATGTTTGTGTGCACTTTTCATTCAGTGATTGGTCTGGGCTACTGTCGCGGCTGACATCATTCATCAACTAACTGTAGACTTTTATGAATGTCGTTCATCTTAGTTCGGTTACAACATGCAAATAGAGCAAGCGGGCTTTAGCGCAGTTAAATGCGCAGTTGTAGTTTCCCGGCGCATTTCATTATGACGAACATAAATGATTGTGGGACTGGTTATTCTGAGCGTCGTATTGAGATTTTCGTTATGTCAGCGCTTGTTAAGATGCTCACAAAATAAGAAGCTTCATGACCTGGGGGTTTTTTTTCTTTACGATTAGCTTTTTGTTGGAACGGTGTTCGTTACTGTAGAGCTATTCTGCATCAGATTCAACTGGTTTAAACTGAAGCAGTATCTCCAGTAAACCAAATCTTCCGTAAATTATTTCAGAAAAAATTTGAGCACTATCAAATCGCTTCGGGTTTTACGTGTCCTGCGACCACTGAAGACCATTCGACGGGTTCCGAAGCTCAAGGTATACATCCTTCTTGCTGATTTGTTAAGCTGCACTCATCAACCTGTTATACTTTGCATTGAATTGTCTGTACAAAATGTGAAACAATTGGTTCACTCGAGCAGTTCGAACAAAGAAGACAGAACATGAAGACTGGTATTGACTCATCAGTACCAAACTTACAATAACATTGGTGGGCTTTTTTAAAACAATCGATTTGAGGGTTGGATAATCAATAAGCGAGTTAGGATAAGACATTAAGTCCAGGGAAAGGTCAAGTTCACGAACAGTTGTTTCTGAACACAAAGGGCTGGTTTGAGTCGATTAATTGCAACTGCTTCAGCAAACCGTAAGAATCTCGGGTTAGAATGACGCAACAGGATTTTGAATGCACAAGGTGGATCGATAGCGTGACCGGTGGTCAGGACGTGTCTAGCGACTGAGGAAACTGACTGTCTGCGCGTTTCAGCAACATTACCATTCTCCGGTAATACGGACTTCTGTACCCATTTAGATAAATGTTCCTTCATTCTGGAGCTCAAGCATCTCTCGGTCCTGCCTATGTAACTTTCTCCACAGTTACATACAAATCGGTAAACACAATGTGAAGTGGCACCGATAGGCTGATCTCCTTTGACTGAAGGCACCGGTAGCTTCTGAGTCCGAGCGATTACACGGAGTTCAGCTGCACTGAACGTTCGTTTAATTGAATTTCTTAATCGCTGTGCTGTTTGCTGCATGACATAATCACTCCTAAAAGGTAGCTCTATGTAGACTCTTTTTCTCTACAGTGACCACCTTTTCGGGTGGTAATTTTTGTCTACTGTGCCTATCTATGAAACTTCCGGGGTAACCATTTGATTGTAGGACAGACGTAATCAGATCTAGTTCCTCCGCGAGGCTGTCGGGCGTACAGATTCGCCTTGCTCGTGTGAACAGAGTAATAACTAGTGTTCGTTTGTGTTGGATCGGTGCGAAGCTCCTAAGGTTTACGTACTAACCTGACCATTTGGGTTTCCTATACACGGTTCTTCCAACCAAGCCATCTTCCCGACGACCTATTAGGATATCTAGAAATGGCAGGCAGTTGCCGACCTCAAATTCACAAGTGACCTTTAGATTAGGATGACAACTATTTAGACTTTTGAAACACTGAGTTCCCTTTATCCGGTTCATCAGGACAGCAGGAAGACACACTGCGAGATGCAAGCATTTCGTTTATTCTCTTCAGTCAGTTACATAAAACATTCGGTTATATAGGTTAAGCGCGTAGCGTCAAAACAATGAAATGAACGAACTTCACTTAGTTGCAATCAGGTTTCACTGCCACGGCAACAAAATTGATTGCGTCAGTACCTTTTGTATTATGAGTAGTGTGGCAGTACCTTTTGCCAACAAAGGGCCGGTGCGTGACGCTCGATCAACATTGCCTCGGAGAACGTTAACAGTCTAGGGTCGCGATTGCGCGATAGGACCGTGAACGGAGTGTCGGGGTCATCCACATGACCTGTTGCGATTAGGTGTTTGACGATCGAAGACGCCGGATTTCTGTTCGAGTTTTGGTATGCTGACCCGCCTTGAAACATTGTTTGTACTAACCACTTGGGAATGTGCTCCGCCTTCCTCTGTCGTAAATTTCGGTCCGTTCTGCCGATGTATGAATCACCGCAACCGCAGGTGAACTGGTAGATAGCGTGAGAGGCGGAGTTTTCCGAAGAAGAACGATCGGGGCAGTGGAGGCTCATCCTACCGGTGGAGAGTAACAAGCGCAATTCCGCCGCGGGATATGTGCGATCAATGACAGATTTCAACTCTCGACTTACATCGATAATGTTGTGGTCACCTGTTTAAGGAAGGTTGATAAAAACCTGCTTTTCCGGCGTTAACAGCGGTTGGGAGGCAGTCACTCGCTCCTTGCAATAAATTTCAATAAATTTGACCGGGTATCCATTCGCAAACAGCGCATTCTTTAAGAGCTCCTCCTCCGACTGTAGGCTGTCGGCCGTGCACAGTTTCCTTGCTCGGTGAAAAACAGTTCGTAGCAAACTACGTTTGTAAGCCACCTGCGTAAATGAAGAGAACTGTAGGTACTGCCCACTCCATGTGGCTTTCCGATAAACAGACCTACTGAGTGTACCTTCTGAGCGCCTAGAAATAAGGACGTCTATGAATGGTAGTGAGTTATCTAACTCTTGTTCATAAGTGACAGAGATTTCGATGGGCAGTGTTAAACTGGTGTAAAAGGTTCGCAAAATGATCAAAATCGGTGAATATTATATCGTCGACATACCGTTTATAAAGCAAAGAACGATCAATACAATCCGACATTCCATCTTCGGACATTCCAAGAAAAATATCAGCCAGTGTTGGACCCAACGGGCTACCCATTGCCACTCCGTCAACTTGTTTATAAGCACATCCGTCAAACTCAAATCGAATGTTTTCCGTACAAATACGAATCAATTCTTTGAGGTAGTCGACAGGAATGGATAAAGAAATATTATGGATCAAAATAAAATTACATAGATAATCAACTGTCGCATGTTACGGAACGTTTGTGAATAGTGATTCAACGTCAACGGAGTACATCTTTTGTACGGAACTCACCGAGATATTCTCCAAGATATCACACAATCTAAAAAAAATCCTTCGAAGAACGGGAGCTGAGGGTTTTGCGGACGGGGTCAAGGAGCTGAACTAGCCATCGAGAAAGTTTGTGGTAAGGTGAATCATCCATGGCAAGAATATGTCTCAAGGAGACACCGGCGTTGTGCAATTTGGGGGTTTCTCTCATACGTGGTGTACGAGTCCCAATCGGCTTCAATCGTTTATACTCCCGCTCAATTGTATATCCATGCAGTAAAAGAATTCGCAGCTTCCTCGTTATTTGTTTTTCTACTAGAGTGTTATTATCTGACGTGCGATCAGCTTTGAACTGCCTGTCATCAGCCAGGATGGTACGCATTTTCATCACATAATCATCTTTATTCAAGATTACGATGCCGGTGCCTTTGTCTGGTTTCAGAAACACCACGTCCTGCATTTCTCTCAGTTGTTTGATGGCTTCGAAATATTCCTATAGTTGACAACAATGCTGGCGAATGGGTGACAGTATAAACTGGTGCGAGACATCGACCAATTTAGCACGAAACCAACCTGCAGTTTCTGGTGAAGCGGGAGACAACTCTTTTAGCTGGTCGTATAGGTTTTCAAACTGAATTTCAGTCGTTAACCGATTGACTTTCTTCGGCGGGAGTTTGTATTTTAAGCCTAAAGAAAGTACTTTCAACTGTGCTTGCGTAAACTGCTTACTCGACAAGTTGTGGACGTGATTCAGGGCATCACTGGGAAAATTGGGTTTGCTAATGGTACGACCAAACGAACCTTGGAGTCTATGAAGCTTTTTTACTGCGGTTTTCTTAACAGTATCCTTGGCAAAGTTCTCAAACTTTACCAAAACTCGAACAGAAATCCGGCGTCTTCGATCGTCAAACACCTAATCGCAACAGGTCATGTGGATGACCCCGACACTCCGTTCACGGTCCTATCGCGCAATCGCGACCCTAGACTGTTAACGTTCTCCGAGGCAATGTTGATCGAGCGTCACGCACCGGCCCTTTGTTGGCAAAAGGTACTGCCACACTACTCATAATACAAAAGGTACTGACGCAATCAATTTTGTTGCCGTGGCAGTGAAACCTGATTGCAACTAAGTGAAGTTCGTTCATTTCATTGTTTTGACGCTACGCGCTTAACCTATATAACCGAATGTTTTATGTAACTGACTGAAGAGAATAAACGAAATGCTTGCATCTCGCAATGTATGTCTTCCTGCTGTCCTGATGTACTATTTAGACGTTGCACCAGGTTATCTATCATCTGTTTAGATCGACTGAAAATTAATGTGTCATGTACGTGACGCTTGTAATATGACAAGTTTTCTATCTCCGTAGCTGTTGCTCAATTTTTAGGATGAAAAAGTCTGCTAAGATAGGACCTAGTGGACTTTCCATGGCTACTCCGTCTATTTGACGGTAGGACTGTTCAGGGAAACGAAAGCGGACATCCTCAGTACAGGGCAGCAAAGTTTCCTTCAATATGTCATTAGGAAGTGGGAAAGAAGGGTGACTAATTTCAACGAGCTCACAAATGCAGTCAATCGTTTCATGCAGCGGGACTTTTGTGAAAAGTGATTGAACATCTATGAAGCACATCAGTTCGTTAGCAAGATTGATTCTGTCCAGGTCACTGATCAGTAATGTTGCTGAAACGCGCAGACAGTCAGTTTCCTCAGTCGCTAGACACGTCCTGACCACCGGTCACGCTATCGATCCACCTTGTGCATTCAAAATCCTGTTGTGTCATTCTAACCCGAGATTCTTACGGTTTGCTAAAGCAGTTGCAATTAATCGACTCAAACCAGCCTTTTGTGTTCAGAAACAACTGTTCGTGAACTTGACCTTTCCCTGGACTTAATGTCGTATCCTAACTCGCTTATTGATTATCCAACCCTCAAATCGATTGTTTTAAAAAAGCACACCAATGTTATTGTAAGTTTGGTACTGATGAGTCCATACGAAATGCTTGCATCTACCGGTTTTCATATGCAAAGTGTATTTTGATTTGTGCTACTGGAAATATTTTGAGTTGTTTGTATTTTTTAGAACAAGTAGATTTCCTTTTTGTCGATTGCGTAGACGGCAATTCTGCAAATGTCCTAATATTTGACCGGAAGCTGGCCACCGATTTGCCCTGTCTATACAATACATTTCGACATATAGTTCTAGATTCTCTGGTCCCATCAGAATATTGTCGTTCAATAACGACAAGACAGACATTTTCCCGTAAATGACCTTGAAACTACAGGTCATCATATGAACTCATAGTTTGCTGAGTTTTTACTTTCAAACTGGAAACAAACTGGCAATATCTGAGTTTGGTGAATGAGAGCGTCAAAATCGTGATGGATTTGATCGGTACTAAATCATTAGGTGTGGTCTGTGGTTCCGTCCTCACAGTCTCTATCAAGCGACACGTGTACAATTAGTTATTGTTGGAAAGTTAGCAGTAACGCAGCCGTTGCTTGACAGCAAGAGGAGTGGTTTGAAGAAAGTTGATAAATTGGGAGTCCTATACTTTAAGGTCTTTTGCACTCTGTACGAACTTAATCGGCATTAATTATGGCGTTTGAAACGAAGTTCTCGCCCATGATATGGACATAGCTCAACCCAACCATCTGGGTGATATGGTTGTAACTGTAACGGGTGTTTTGTTTAAAATACTGCGTTGTCAAACTTATATAATGCAGATCTTGCGCAGATAATCCCTATGGTCTTGATGTACTTTTTACCGCTCATCACTTGGTATCATGTCAGGCCGTAGTCAACTTCGGCACTACAATGTGGCGTGCAATTGAACAGTGTTAGATTCTGTATGGCCTACTCGACCTAGAAAGTGAACCCGGAAAGATAAGCTGAATGACCGATCGTTTTACTATTCAATAGAAGACGAATGTTACGTGTGGTGGAAACTTACAAATGCAGTTTTTCAGTACATCCAGAGCGCGCAGTTCAAAATACCAAATTTCAACTTTTAAAGAAACACCGTGTGGTGGTTTGTCACGCCATTTTAATAGCAGAGCACCAAAACGTCCAAGCAAAGTAAACCAAGTTTCTGACTGCTCAGAATTTTCCAGCGGAATTTTCCGACTGTCGCTGGTATGAACCCAACACCATTGTTGAAATTGTAGATTTCCACCGTAGCCAACAGAGAACATTTCATAGCATGTTAGGTGTTTTCCTATTGCGCACACAAATGTAGTGTCATTGATCGATGCTCATAGAAAATACGTTACTGGATGCACGAAAGTTCCGCTCAAACTTGATTCGAAGTTAAGAATTAAAGCAGTATCATCAAAATTCTCCTTAGTTTATTTTAAAGCAGGTCATACGAGACCACAAACTGCCTAGGTCTTGTACTACACTTTCACAGTGTATTTTACCGAGCTCCTCTTTCTGTCTACACTGCTTCTCATATTGATGTTCCGTCCTCTATTCAGGCCGTGTTCGACTGTGTGGTCAGTTCGTTGAAAAATGTGTGTATCATCTTGGTAGTCTACCTGCTATTCAAATTCATCTTTTCGGTTGTTGCGGTTCAACTTTTTCAAGGAAAGTTTTTCTATTGCAACGATTTATCCAAATTGACCAAAGAGGAATGCCAGTGAGTCACATATGTCTACTTTGTGCTTTTAAGTTCCAAGCAAGCAAATATTGTACGTGCACTTTGGACTTGGTTGTTTAGACCATACAGTTTCTTCATCACCCCACATCTAGTTGAGCAAATGTATTTCGGCTTTGGATTTACTATGTCTTGGATCAACTGATAGTTGACTACTCGTCAGATCAAGCGGCATGTTGTATACCCCTAATAAACTATCTAAACGTGTTAAACAAGCGCGGAAGAGTATGGTTTCTGGTTTACTAAAAATAGTCCAAACAATCCTATGTATTCCGTGTAACTCAACCTCCGTGAGCGTCACCGTTTTTGACCAACCATATCTTTGGCTGACTTGGTTATTTGGAAATCAGTCATCAGCACCATTATACAGAGATTATCAACTTTTCTAAACCATTCATTAGTGACACGGTTTTACAAAATCGAGTGACGATTAGTAACTTATTAAGTAAAAAATGAACAATGAATAAAGTGACTGGACGGCAGAAACATACAAGTTCGTTGCGGTTGGGAGCACCAGTAAGACAAGTTTTTATCAGTCACTTTTGCTAAAAGGGAATCAAAGTGCCCTACAGGTTGAGCAGACTTATTAGACTATGACAGCTTGAGTGTCCGCATGAACTAGTCTCGAACACGCAAATCCGGATGAACTGATCGAAATAGCAACACCTAGACTATTGAGGGTATACAATATTTATTCGTTCGTGACCTGGACCAATTAGACGATGCGAAGTGCCTTTCGTATCCCTTGGTGGCAGTCACATCCATTTCATTAGCCAACAGGGATAGATCGATGTTCCTCGCTGTCAACATCTGAGGTCGTACACAGCAGCGCTCACGAATTCTTTCTGGTGAACGTGATCAGTTTGGGCTGAACATCAGGAACGGTCAAACGAACAGATAAAAAAACAGGGTGGCGATGTACGGATGAAGTAATGTGACCCCATTTGAGTAATACACCAAACCAATACTCGCTGTAACTGATTCCTCCACCCAATGAAGATAACAGTGACTGTCTATACATCACCTCGTCCCTATCCAGAACGAATTTATCTCTTACAAACATGAGGTAGATTACAAACTACTGGAGGAGTATAGGATTTTGGCAGATAAGTATGAGTGTAACGCATGCCTCGGCAGTGTCAAATGGTTTACGCTTGGTTGGTTCTCAAGTAGTTTCGGGATAAGCGGCCAAAGGATATGAAGGGTTTGGATGAACTATTGAGTTTAGACTGTGCTATCATTAGTCTCCATCGTTGATATCGCTTCCACTCAGTTAGCTATGAGGCGGACCTGACAAACCGCGTGGATAATTCGGAACGTTTTCTTCGTCCATAATTTATGGTAATCGTGAACCAAGTTAAACCAATCGCACGAGACTTGCATTTTCCAGGAACGTCAGGTGTTCCCGAATTCTTTTAGGTAACGGTATCATTGTTCAATCAACCTAACTGGACTGACAACAACAATTGAGCGAATAAACACGGAAAATATCAATACTGGGTAGTTCATTGAAAAGATGAAACATGCCGCACAATAGACATTCTCAACTGTAGTTGACTGAAGTTGTCTTTGTCAATCATTCAGCCATTTGCCGATCCTCGTCTTCTCCGTGACCAACAAATTCCAAGTCGTGGTGTGGATGTTTGGCCATGGCAACTTCAACGCCTGAACAAAGCGCTTCTGTGCGCATAAAGATGGATTATTCAGTCGAATTGCGATCGCTTCGGCCGTGGCCAAAATTCGGCATCTGACAGCTTTTGAGTGAATGCCTCTGACTCGGTAAATCAGACGAAACGAGGAGGCCATGTTGACAGTATGATTGATATCAACGAGGTGTGCAACAATTGCGTTGGTAATCGTCTTGGTGACTCCGCTATTGATCCAGGCTGGATGATGCTCACGGATATGTTCGGATAAGCGCCTGGTAGTGCGACCCACGTCACTAGTTCCACAGGAACAAGTAAATGAGTATACACGAAAGGAAATCGCAGAAGCGGGCACTTTATCCTTTAACCATAAACACAGGGCTGGAGTAGAGTTGAAACAAACACGTAGGTTGGCAGCATAGAATGTTCCATTGTTAGCAGTTTTGAGTCCCCTAGTGATTGTTTCGGCAGGTGTATCCCCTTTGAATGGTAGTGTCTTCCCTTAGGGTCATCTTATCTTGTTTCTCGCGACGTTCCATAGTCTTGTCTACAAAACATTCTGGATGGCCATTTTGTAAGAACTTGTTCCCGTGGAACTAGTGACGTGGGTCGCACTACCAGGCGCTTATCCGAACATATCCGTGAGCATCATCCAGCCTGGATCAATAGCGGAGTCACCAAGACGATTACCAACGCAATTGTTGCACACCTCGTTGATATCAATCATACTGTCAACATGGCCTCCTCGTTTCGTCTGATTTACCGAGTCAGAGGCATTCACTCAAAAGCTGTCAGATGCCGAATTTTGGCCACGGCCGAAGCGATCGCAATTCGACTGAATAATCCATCTTTATGCGCACAGAAGCGCTTTGTTCAGGCGTTGAAGTTGCCATGGCCAAACATCCACACCACGACTTGGAATTTGTTGGTCACGGAGAAGACGAGGATCGGCAAATGGCTGAATGATTGACAAAGACAACTTCAGTCAACTACAGTTGAGAATGTCTATTGTGCGGCATGTTTCATCTTTTCAATGAACTACCCAGTATTGATATTTTCCGTGTTTATTCGCTCAATTGTTGTTGTCAGTCCAGTTAGGTTGATTGAACAATGATACCGTTACCTAAAAGAATTCGGGAACACCTGACGTTCCTGGAAAATGCAAGTCTCGTGCGATTGGTTTAACTTGGTTCACGATTACCATAAATTATGGACGAAGAAAACGTTCCGAATTATCCACGCGGTTTGTCAGGTCCGCCTCATAGCTAACTGAGTGGAAGCGATATCAACGATGGAGACTAATGATAGCACAGTCTAAACTCAATAGTTCATCCAAACCCTTCATATCCTTTGGCCGCTTATCCCGAAACTACTTGAGAACCAACCAAGCGTAAACCATTTGACA
>QNGE01002796.1:0-19374 GCA_008508345.1 Paragonimus westermani | reverse complement strand
GTATTCATGGTTGTGTGTGGGCTGAGATACTGCCAGGACGCCCAGACCTAGACAGGAGAACGATTAGGGTTCTCAACCAAAGCCTTTGGCTCAAAAGCCTGTACCGCAAGGCAGCGGGTGGGTGGCGGTGTATCAGAAATGGTACGTTTTTCAGGAAGAGATGCCAACCATCTTCCAACCCCCAACCTGGAGGACCAGGAGACTGTGGTTTGTCAGACCTCTACCTGTTGGCCTGCCTGGTATGAGTAACTCTGTCCATTTTAGCCCAAAAGGTCATCGAGATGCGCAAGCCGTCACACCACATTTAGCTAAATGAACATGCTGGATTCAGTTACCATATAGGACTTCAGAAAAACGTCAGATACTTCAAACATTGGTAATAATCGTCCATTATTAACGTGAAATGTTAGAGCTCATTACGTCTTCCAAACAAACTGTTTCTTTGTTGACCGCTTATTGTGCTCTGACCGGTCGCATGGTGTTAACTGCTATGTTCAATCATACAAATAAGTACAAATCATTGTTCGTGCGTTCTGTCGTTAGTAGATAAGTGTGACTGCTAAGTGGTCTGAATTTGTCTACTGAAGCCATTTATCGATTTCACCTACCAATACAGTTGATACCTATTGCACGGTAAACCTTTTTATGTAATCAAACGTTCAGTATTATTTTTAGGCATTCCAATTTCTCGATAGACCTATGGCATGTTACAGCAAAGTGATTATTATCGTTAACGCCAAAGCTGGTCCTCTGAGTGACAGTTCTTTACAAAAAATACCTTTANGTAGATAAGTGTGACTGCTAAGTGGTCTGAATTTGTCTACTGAAGCCATTTATCGATTTCACCTACCAATACAGTTGATACCTATTGCACGGTAAACCTTTTTATGTAATCAAACGTTCAGTATTATTTTTAGGCATTCCAATTTCTCGATAGACCTATGGCATGTTACAGCAAAGTGATTATTATCGTTAACGCCAAAGCTGGTCCTCTGAGTGACAGTTCTTTACAAAAAATACCTTTATTAGGCAACCACGAGTTTTCGTCAAGTTAAAGCAGAGAATCGGCCATCGACAAACTCCTTTTTGTAGCAAATCTCTGTATGATAGCTAACCTGTGTACATTTTTTGTGTAAACTTATAATTCAAGACCCACTTGCGTCATCTGTTTCAATGGACGTATAATTGTCATCCTTCTTGGCTTTTCAGCATTCTGAAAAACTCTATGGATGCTACAGAGATGAACTATGGACCCAAAGAAGACTATCGGCAACAAATGGCCATATTTTATATAATATTTTTCATTGTTTTTCCGTTTTTCTTTGTCAACATTTTCGTCGCGCTGATAATCATTACTTTTCAAGAACAGGGTGAAAACGAGCTTGTCGATCACGAATTGGACAAAAACCAGGTGAGTCATGATTTGAAGAACAATCCTGAGCGATCGCTTGCAAACAAAAATTAGGAACGCCGTGGGGACAACCATATGTAGTTTGGTCTGCTAATGATTGTTCTGTTGATGGAAACGACAGGTAGGTATTATCAAGGTGAACAATTTCGATCAAGCAGTACGGAACGTTGAGTATTGGCCATTGGCTTGTAGCATGTATTTGACGGTGTTAAGTCCGAGCTGATGATGCTGTGTCTGAAACCGCCGTCACCATCATCAGTGGAGGGGGAAATTTCGATAAAAAATTATAGTAAAACTGAAAACACGAAGTAACTGTAGTCAGTACGATTAGAAACCGTGTAAATCCAAGTACCCCATTGGCTACAGCACTTTACCAGTCCAGATTGTGTTTTCAGTCGGATTCTGGGTCGGTCACAACATCCTTTATCTAGTAGACAGTAACCACGACTTTTATTCAACGGGGTGGTCAACGCAGACATATGTGATGACTGCGTTGTCGCCTGACCACTTAGTGTTTGATCCAGGTACTCGTTTTATGATTCAACGACTCTGTGGCGTAGGTGACTGCACTAGAACCGACTGTACTGTCCCGGTGTTGGACCGGTTGATCGCCTATTTTGGCTTTTAAGCATACCTGTTGGCTAACCGTGATATGCACATAATCATCGAAAAGACTCAAGTTCAGTCATTACAAGTCTCCTGTTACCTTTTTCAAGAACCCTGTCTCCAAGATATTAAGCGCTTCATTCTCTGATGACAACTGCATGTCACAATCGATGGACGATAGTCAAAGAAATCATATATTGGTTAGTCTGACTGACTTCGTCAGGGTAGTAATGAGAATCAAGAAGGTACTGTCAGCCAAATTATTATATCAGTTTGCATCATGTGATCGTCCCACAACACCACAAAAATTGTGAGGCTACCGGGTGGAACACTAAAAGCAAGCCACATGTCCTGAAGCTTTCAAGAGTGTAGGCTACTGCAAGTGTTTTGCGGTGATCGGCCGATAGACTGGGATAAATGCTGGACGGTATTCAAACGAATTTAAAAGAGGAAGCAAGTATTGGGAGATGCAAACTAGATGTGTCTTTATGAAAGCTAGTCATCAATATTTAGCTTCCAGCTTCACGTCAAGAATATGCATGAGACACTTCGTTATCACATGTTAAAACTACTACTCCCCGAACTTTTGATCAGTCCGTCTTACCAAAAACTTTAGTGGTGGAAGGCATTCCTTACACATAATTCGGTAATGGACTATATCGGCTCAAGACAACCAATGCACAAAACACGTGAGAAGTGAGACTGTTGATAAGCTGAAAATGCATATCTGACCAACTGGATGTTCCTAGTGACCGATTCCAGAATAAACTGAGAAAAATATCCATAAAAGTTCAAGCTGTTGACCTCAGATAGTGTTAAGTAAAACGGAGCACATCGTCTCAAAAAATAAAACGTTCTATGGCATTATTTAGATTACTTAGGCTGCTCAGAACTGGGAATTGAACTAGACAGAATGCACAATAGTGAGTCTGACATCCTTATATCTGTAGGAGGCGACAGAACTAAGCCTAAACAAACACCCGGTCACCACGGAGGCTTTCTAACAATTCTTTTTTCTTAAACGATGATGAGACCATCTATCCATATCTGTGACACAATTGTTGCGCATACAAGCACTTACGCTTTCTAGGTCAGCAGCCTCCAGGGGCAGTCCAGTGCACTTGATGCATGTGGTTCTACAGCCAGAGATTTCCTTCTTCCAAGTTGTCTACCAACCAGCATTATCGGAAGTGGGTTACCTACCTACCTGTTAAGCTGCTTGTTCAGTCGAACGAGGTTGTATCAGCTCTGATAAACATAATACCACATGAAGGTGTCGTTGTGAGTGTCCTATAGAAAAGGCCAGTACCGAGTGACTGGGAAATGAGCGGCCAAACCAATACATCTAATCAGAAAACACTATACACTCAAACGGGTTTGTCCTGATTGAGGCACAGCAAACCATATGTTTGAGCTGTTTGTTTTATGCGTTTGTATGAGTAGTACATGTGTGTGATAATAGAAAGTTTCAGCAGTTAAGGGTAGAAAGTAGATAGAAAGAATAAGCATGCAGTTTTTGTCAGCCATTTGGACAGTGCTTCTCCATGTTATTTTTGCTTTCAGAAACAATGTATGGAATTTGCGATCAATGCCAAACCATTGTGCCGGTATATGCCCAGCAACCCGAACTCGGCCAAATATCGAATATGGCGCCTTGTTGTTTCCGGTCCATTTGAATACTACATCATGCTCATGATCGCTTTGAATACACTCATATTAATGATGAAGGTAGGTATTGTTCGGTTTAGCCGGGACGAGAGTGGTATGATAAAGCACTTACATAACATTTAACATGATTTTGACTACGCTAAATCCACTGTGATCTGCAAGGAAGTTGACTGTTAAGATTTGACCATAAAGTTGAACGGTGTACCCAGCTCGGTTGACCTGACTGATTACTTCAAACTCTTGGAGCATAGACAACATGGTTACAAAGTTCCGTTTTTTCCTTCTCTTAGTATTATCGACCAGACCATACCGAAACCGGATCCATGACACCAGATTTGGAGACACAAAAGTATCAGAATTATTGTAGTACACTAGTCTACTTGAATGCTGCTTTTACCGCCATGTTTACCATGGAATGTCTTCTCAAACTGATTGCTTTCGGACCCAAGGTAAGTCAACAAGATCTTTTACTGTACTTTGGTGCAATCTTGTGTGTTTCAATTAACCGCTGTCTATTTTTGCAGCCAGGCACATGTGTGTGTCACGCCTTTCAGTTACAATGACCCATCTTTTCTTATGTATACATTATTAGATTGATAACACATATGAGCTGAGGTAGCGGTGACACGAAAAACTAAACCCCAATTGTTTGCAAGTGTGAATATGAAATCGATTAAGGGAGTTTATCATGGGTACAGGTTGTTGAATTCGGCCCTTCATCCCCGAAGAATTTCGGTTAATTTGAGGACCAGCTCATCCACGAAGACTTGTTCAAAATAAGACAACAGTGAGCTTTGAATGTTACATTCTGTCCATCAGGTATCACAGGTAAATCGCGTGACTCTGCTACTCTGAGCACAGTGTAAGAATGAATCATATAAATTACAAAGTGTTAGTTACCTCTTTTGTAATTCGCATGGTCTCCTGTTTGATAATCCTCTGATTCCAGTGGCTAAACTCACACTTCATTGCCAATATTCCAAACAATCAGATTGTTATGTGTTGCGTTATTTTTCGTGCTCTGGTTGAATAGAACATGGTTCTGAGATTGAGGGATGTTTCTGTTGTTAAAAAAGATGGTGTGTATGTGTGTTTGTATGTGTATGACCACCGGTCACTGATGTTCCAGTAGTGCAAGGTGATGGTGAAACTCTACAATGGGACTTGGTTCGAGAACTATTCGCAAATTCTTCAGCTGGCTTTCATTTTCGGTGTTCGGTCCAAACGTTTGTAGGATCCTTGTTTGATGTTAGAAAACTTAGGACTAAGTGGACATGTTTTAAAATCAAAATTCGTTAATGGAAAAATATCCCATTTTTAATATCCGTTTGACTTGAACGACCTTACAGGAACAGCCCACCTATAGAAATCATCACTTCCACGGATTGCTCAGTGACACTGCGGTGAAAGCCCGGGAAATAAACTGACTACAATTATTGTCTCTAACCATTTGGTCATGCAAAGCCGAAAATATCCTTTCTTCATGCCTCACACATGCAAACGCTCTGAAGAATGATTCCACGTATCTGACACTCAAGTTCTACCCTCCAAATATTTTGTGAAGGAGCCACTGCTAAATCTGTACAAAATGGTTTGTGCGTAGTCATTTCACTTCCTAATTTCAATTTCACATGCTCATGGGGTAGTGCCAGTTTTTCTCAGAACAACCTCGGGAGGTGTTTTAATTTCAAAAATATGAGGATCTAAAATGGTAGATCCTTGCTACTGTTTTGGTAGCTACTAGAAGTTATAATACGCATTATATAGATGACAATATATAGCCCAAGTGAATATAACCATCAAAAGCTTCA
The DNA here is from genome assembly GCA_008508345.1 of Paragonimus westermani. Lineage (NCBI taxonomy): Eukaryota > Metazoa > Platyhelminthes > Trematoda > Plagiorchiida > Troglotrematidae > Paragonimus > Paragonimus westermani. The sequence continues at coordinate 13,878 of QNGE01002796.1, read as the reverse complement.
AATAGGTATCTTTCCTGAAGAATTGCTGATTGGTCAAACGTCGGTTTCACGTGTAGCGTGGTCGTTTGTTGATTGAATGTCATAGACAACACAGAATTTTTGTGGTGGCATATTAAAAGATTTTGTAGAATATTCATGGTTGAGTGTTGGGTTGAAATTAAGTATCGCAAATCGACAAGATCATTGTGTCTTCCCGCTGACCTACGTTATATTGAAATGCTCTGCGACCAGATTTTTGCTCTTCCACCCTTCATTCCTTGTTTAAATTGAGGGCAAAGTTTCGTCACGATGATGAACAGCACAAAATAAAGCATTTTGTGATTAGCTAAGGCCACTTTTAGCTTTCAACAGACAGTTAACTAAGTGGTTTATTCATTTGAAGAGTTCGTCAGTATGAACTGAACAGAACAGAACAAACATCATGTAGAAGAGTAACATAACGTAGTTCTTTAGTCGTTTGTTCTTCATCCTCAGCAAAATAACGGTTAAACTAGGAAACACCTGAAATAACTGTTGTATGAAGACCTGAACGTCGCTTTTTAAGACGACATAAATCATGATATACACCTCTCATTTTTGGGATTTACATGATTTGTCAAGATGGGGATGCAATGCCCCTGTGTAAATTACACGCACGGTTCAATATTTCTTTTCAGTTTGCGAAGCGCACATCACAGTCAATGTAACAGAAGTGACGATTTACTGAAATCTGCGAACAGTTGTGTCACGCGTATACTGGGTATCTCTGATATGCGAACCAAATAGTTTGAGACGGCTCTGCATAGATGTGATGCAAATGTCTGAAATTTCATATTCCGACTGACCTATCTATTGCAGGAGTTTGTATATAATGATGAGTGTATGGAACCTTTATTAGTTACACTGGGACATTACCATATTTCTGAGAAACAGTGGTTCTATGATCGGGGAAAAACAGATATTCGTTGAACAGTTTCTTGAGAACCATATTTATCATTCTTCACTCTAACTGTGGATTCCCGTCCGTGTAGGTTACAAAAGGTCACCACCGCTTCAAAGGTTGCACCATCTTTTAATACAATAATGGCGATTTCGAAAGATAAGTTGGCCATGAGGAGATAGGGCGCTGGGATCTTTGAGTTTCTTGCTTTCCAGTTTACGAATTGTTGATACACCTACAATTGTGTGTCGTTTGCATCTGTCAGAATGGGTGAGATCATGGCCAAAATATGTGTGATAAACTTTAATGACTGGTACCACATCGGCATTTCAATTTCCCGGGTGATTTTGGACGGCCACGTGAACGACTGGTTTTCGTGGGCAAAGCGCCACCCCTACGTTACATCGCTCTAATATATGGGCGGGGAGTGTTTCTGGTTGGATTCCGTGACTAATTGTATGACACGGCCGTTTTCCACTTCGCTTATTCACACAGTCAAATTAACCGGACTATCTTTCAAGTGTAAAAAACGTCAGAAGTGATCGAAAAGATTGGAATTTATACAGTACTGTTTGGTAGAATTACAGCGAAATTATTCTCTCATATTGAATGTGAATTCATGGGCTACGAAAAGTTTCCAGCAGAAAGGCGTTCAAAATGGATTAACCAGACACAGTCCGCAAGTAGCCATCAGTCAGCAGGGAGTGAGCTCATTAGAACAGTCGGGTACAGATGAAAGTGAGAGCGTGTCAAACAATACCAAGAGTGAAAGTTTTGATAGACAAGCAATGGTGATTGAGAAGAAGAAGGAAACGAACTTTTTATATGCAGTTATGGTGCGAAATTCATCGTGAACGTTAAGTGCACACAGCAAAATCAACCAAAAGCAAATTTAGGATCGGATTTGTACAAACAATTCGGGCGTGCCTCAACGAATTCATCGCTCCACACGATACCAAACATAAGACGACAAACGTATCAGACGCACTCCAACAGATCTAACATGTGATATCTGGAGGCTGCCGTAATTAAGATCCGGATAAAAGAAAGCGTTGAACATGTCTTTGGGCAGCCACAGTCATTTAGTAATGACCAACTTCGGTGCTGGATCTGAGGACTTAAGCATCTTTTTGTGGGCGACACTGAGACATTCGACAGATTATTCCTGGTAGCAGATAAGTCCGCAAGGCTTCACTTCTTTGCTAGGGTTTCGAACGTGCTATCGTCGACTCAAATAGCATTTCTCACAGATCGGAAACTGCGGTTGTTGGCAAGGTTCTCCCCCAGTTGAACGGTTTAACCAGAGCCTTGAATGACTTCGTAGGAGAAGCAGATAATATGAGGGTCTGATTTACTTTCAAGGGTCGGTCATCAAGATGAGTGGTACATCTTTTCCTATCCGCTTCCACGTGAAAGCACTGCGTCTTGGAATGGTTTACGATCAAGCTAATTTCAAGAAAACTGTCCAGTAGGTTTTTAAATCTGAGTATCAGGATTTCTTTCGGGGGAATTGTTAGTGTGATATCATCGGCATATGCCAGACAGTTCAATTGGCTGCTCGAGCAAATTCAAAATCAAAATAGGATGACAGAGGTTCATCCAAGGTCATTATAAACAATGGAGGAGTTAGAGGGTCTCCTTAACGAACACCCCGTTTTAAAGAAAACTCATAGCCTTCAAGATTAAATTTAACACACTTGTAAACTTAACCTAGGTGATTGTTTAAAATAGTTGTTAAATTGTGGACACTGGCTGCTGTCGTTAGGAAGTCATGGGATATGTGGTCGAAAGCCTTAGATATGGTAATATTTGCAATATTTGGCTGTATAGGAATGCTGGCGCAAATTATGAAGAATGGTTTTCTCCTCACACGTTCCAACTCGCCATAGGAAACCAACTTGCTGCTGGACAGGGGGGAGTAAAGGAGCCCAACGATTGAATATGATCTCATGAAAGTACCTTGTGGCCGTCGAACAAATAGAAATCGGACGAAAGTCAGACGTTGTAAATGGGATGAATATTTTGGGTACAGAAGGTTTGGAGCATTGTTCCGCTTTGAAATGAGATGGGCTGTAATCAGTAGTAAATTTAACAGCACTGCCAGTGAGGTAGATCGAAAATGTGCTGTTGCCAGATACTAGGCAGTCAGGCTCGGATGCAGAACCTTCCAGGAAAGGATTGTCTGATGACTTCAGCCTTGGGGATTGCAGCAGCGGGATTACAATCACGTGGAGTCACACCCCGTGGAGAACGGTTTCCGTAGACATCCGAAGCATCAAGCACCTTACTGCAGTAGTCCGTAAGCCTGAGGAGCTCGTGTTCATTACCAAAAAAGGCATTTATTAATTAACCGTCAAGTTTCGTTACTGCTGTATTCCTCCTGCTTTGCTTGTAAAATTGAGATGATTCCTAAAAATTTAGTTGATGTTCCCTCCCAAAATAAGGGTGAGTATGCCGTTATTCGACGATGTTGCCAGAGGCGCGCATAATAGGTGAGATGGGTCAGTCTCATTATATCCATGCAGCTGATCTGTTGCTGCCCCACTGAGTATAACGTGGTCAGACTCGTTGTTTAACGGGCCAGTCCTAGCCGGCCAGTCGTTCATACCCATAATCGTAATTGTTGAGGGGTCTGAGACAATGCTTCATGAGACCGTAATCGGTGAAGGCTTACCAAGTAGATTCACACCTACACTCTATATCCATTTCCTTTTCTAATTCTGTGAGAAAAGACATGGGAACGTTCCTGTTGGAGTTCAAGGGGAAGACTTGAAGTGATCATCAGCCCCTGTAGCTGGGAGAAATCTTTTTGAGTGCGGCTAGAACCTTTTCACGACTTGTGCGTAGATGAGCACCCTATGCACGATATGCATAGCACGATATGGTTGTGAACGTTGGCGGTTGGCCTCTTTTCGGCCAAAACCTTCTTTGGAACTCTGGGAGGCTGAAACTTTGTTTGCATTCGTAAAAATTTACGAGGCGCAGCGCCCAAGGGCAAGATATGACCAACTAACACTTGCATTCACCCAAGCAACATGCCAGAAGAAACATCCGTGTGGGCGATGTGTGGTTTGCTGTACAAGAATCCGCCACTTTCTTCCAATTGCAATTTTTATCTTGTAACTGACCACTTAAGAGGTGCGGAAATGAAGATATAGAGAGAGCAGCTGTAAGTTTACTTCTGTATAACGTCCGATGACCAAGCTTTTGTTAGTGGTAGGCCAAGCACAAAGCCGTCGAAAGGTCGTTCTGAATTTTATTCGCCTGGCTTGCAGTCATAGGTTGTGTCATTGAACCACATATCAAAGATCTACTTTACATTCCTAGCGATCCACGGCTTTCGGCCTCGGTTGAACATATACTGAAGAGCATCCGAATGGATTTCCTTGTACTTGACCAAAACTCGGATCAAAAAGGTTTTAGAGAGGTCCCCTGCACTCAAAACTGGCACAACCGTTGATCAGTTCATCTTGCAAGTCATTTAAGAACCGAACTTCAAAAACGGGATCATCGACGAACTTTTTCTCTTTTCTCCCCATTTCTGAAGAGTACTGTAGGAATTCCTCTCGAAGAAGAAGTAGGTGTTCCACACCTCGAGCTAATCAGAATCCGGTGAATCAGCGGTAATGTACGCTGAATGAGAATAGAACACATCGTGATCGATTTCTCTAGTTTTTCACTTCCAGTTTCTAAACTTTTCTGTCAATGTAGTGCTAATGGCTGTGTACTGATTGCTACTTACTCCACTTACGTTCAGCCTGAGATTCGGGATATTTGGTTAGTCAGGATACTCATAAGATGTGCTCGTCTTGACCACATCCACATTCTATGTCCTTAACTGTGTTCCATGAGACACCACATTACCCATGTGAATGATGAGTTCACCTGCCTACCAAGCAAAAAGCCAGATTTGAGCTGTCTCTGTAGGTGGACTTAGAAGGCATGTGGCCAATGTGCAGGCCATGACTCACCGATTGGGAATCCGTGATTTATACGATCCATTTTTTGAACACATGCCGTTACTTGCTCGCTGATCAGCCTCATCATTACATATAATTTGCGGATACCTTTAGATGTAAACATTTGAAGAAAGCTACCGTAAAACACTCCTGAGGAAGGGCACCCGAGGTGGTTGAAACGTAGAATATAACAACTTGCTCGAAACGTTGTGTTATTCCCAATCTGTTTATCAACCACCGTAAAACAGCTGTTTACATGGTGGATTGTTTATTTTTTCCTCTTTTAATTGCACTTCTTGTGAGTTTGACATGTGTGTGTCACACCACATCCCTTGCAAAATACAATTAACAGACGATGTGTTTTTGGTCACCTGTGTTTAGATCACCTCGTGTGAACATCTCGCTACTCCCGAAGAGCTTCATGAGCGGATATATAGGCGAAGAGAGGAAAAGAGAGGCAATCCCACTTTGTTTTCACATTGTGGTTTTTAAATCTAGCGAAGTATCATGAAAGAGTCTAGGGGTTTCCAGTAAGGGTAAGTATTTGAATGGCACACGATTTTGTGTGCAATTAAGATCGATGGCTTACAGGTTATGAGAGCTAGGTTGGTGAAATGAAAGTTCTCGATCAAAATTTCTGTCCGACCCTAGTTAGCGGATAAGCCCTAACAAGGAGAAAAATCTACGCAACAGTCTTCGTGGTTTGCTTATGGAAACGAAAAACATCGGCGTTTTACATTGACTTATTTTCTCTTCTTTACAGAGTTACTTTCGTGATCGATGGAACACGTTCGACTTCATTACCGTGGTCGGAAGCATCACAGACGTTTTAGTGTCTGAACTGCAGGTCAGTATCATCTCTTATGTTCGTCTGTTTATGATGGACTGAATCTAAATGAACATACCAGAGGTGAACAAAAAACGTCTCCTCCGCATCTGATCGTTATTCATTGCTACTCAAGTGCCAGTTTCATTGTCTTTGGTCAACTAGTTCTCCGGTTTTCTAGGATGAATATCCGGAAGGAATAGTCGGCTACTGTAGGCCGGTTTGTGGTCACTTCGGACAAAATGACTAAAGCCCTCCCATCAATCCGCTGTTTAATTATGCCTGAAAAAGGAACCCGATCATTTTTATTGGAACTTTCAAAGACAGGCAGCAAACAGGAACTTCATAAATCGATCACAACTCAACTGTGAGCACAGCTTCCATATTCAAACAAACATTTCGGCTAGCTGTTTTCGAAAACGCGGAATAACCGTGTTCACAACTGCACCGTTGATTACACCCTAGACTCTCAGCCACAGTCGCTGCTCAGTTCCTTCCAGCGGAGATACTGTAACTGTCCGATTAACTCTGAATGATGACCAGAAACTTAGGATTGTTCGGTTAACTGGAAGCCACAAGACGCTCTAAACTTAATGAGCAATATCCGGACTAGTGCTAACTAGTCAGGGGTTGGTTGATATATATATAGGAATAATCCACGTTCAAAACAGCTCGTGCATTCAGATTAATGATACTAATCACAACGAGAGGCGGTTGGGTTTCCATACTGAATAATGTAGTATTGTTTAGTATGAAGTTATTGAGGCATTGACAAACACAGTTGCATCATAAGAACTTCGACTAATATCTAACTCCTGGTCTCCGTAAGTTAACGGAGAAGTTACGATTATTTTGAATGATGTTCAAATGAGAGCAAAGAATCCGTGACTGCTCATGTCAACTAATCAGTTTATCACTTCGCGCGTGTGTGTAGTTTATGTTGGTCACTTTGTAACTTGTGACAGAACATTAACGCCTGCATGCTGATTCGTTTTGCCTTCTAATATGTTTTGTGAATAAATACAGTTTTATCATCCAACTAGAATTCGCAGCACAAAACGTTTGTAACTGATAAGCGAAAGTTACTGAAGTGTAGAACTAAATATTACCACAATTTCAAGTAGAATAGCAGCGTGAATCTTTTCATTGTGTTATTCAGTAACGCGGATTACCGGGAAGAACAAATAGTACTAAATCTTTTCTTTCAAAGTTTATATATCGTGATCAATTCTTGTTGTAAGTTGTTTCGCAAGACAGTTGCCTGAGTTGTTGACAAAAGTCCTTGAGTATTAGCCTGATGACGCGTCCCGTCACTGACCTTTTTGTTAGTCCGTCGGATTCACTTTAAAACATGCAACTGGTGGTTGAATTGGGGAAAACAACAGACGTTCTAATCCGAAGTCAAATGAGATGAATTATCGAGTATGTTGACTCAGACATGTAATCAGCACGTAGGCTTTAACTTACCAAATGTGAAATCGTTTAACGAAGGCTATGCGGTAGAATCAGTCGATGATAACGGGTCAGTATATCCAAGTTATCTGTAGTCTATTACAACTCGCACTGTGGGTAAGAAATTATGCTGTGTAAATTTAAGGCACTATACTACTGGGAATCGCTTTGCCCGTTTTAGAAGGAGAGTAAGTGAAAATGATACGTGAGGATATATCAGATGTTGGGTTCCATAGGACAAGGGAGAAGGGTCAACAACACCATATTTTCACCTGTGTATCATGTCGAATGAAGCAGACAGGCGACAAAAGTTTGTATTGTGATATGTTCGATGCAGTAAGGAATTAATGACGATACGAGACGTAGATACCGGTATGACTCCTGGACCTAGAGACGAGACCAATTACGTTCCTCAGACCGTACCTTTGATTCTAGAGCTCGTAGCATAAAGACGGTGGGTAAGTGAGAGCGTATTATATACAGTGCAATTCTCCCATAATAAAGAATTGTTTACAATCCACCCTTTAGCCAAGAGGACCAGAAGGTTGTAGCTCGTCGATATTTCAAATTCTAACCGGCTGGACATGAACAGTCTCGTAAAGATGAACATCACGTCGTCCACACTGTAGTCCGATGGGTCGGTGGGACATTCAAATGAACACACTGAAGTTAATTCCAGTTCGTCTATGACACGGGCTATTGAAATATCGTAAGGTGGACGTGTTTTGCTAGGTGACCGACATCGTTTGTACTTTTCGAGGTGAGTTCGCATGTCGTACGCTAGTCACGGGAAAGTCAGTTTTTATTATCATGCCTCTGTACATAGTCTAATTCTAACACCCGTATAATGTTGGTTAGCTCATCTATGCAGAGTATGTGGCTCCCCACTAACCCAAAACATTTTCAACACTTGCCTGAAGTAAAAAAAAACAGCAGAACCATTCCACGAAACTCACGAATTTTTCATAAATAAATATTTGCCATGTTGGCGGTTTCTTGTCATTGCAGATGTCATTGCGGATGTGCTTTAAGTGACGGAGGCCCCCAAGTGCGTATCGGAATGAGTACTATGGGAAAGTTATAAAATTTGAAAGTAAGACACTGCGCTTTCCGCATCAGTGCAAAAAATACTTTCCTCCACTGCCGTTCTTATTGGCAGTGAGTAACAGCAGTATACATCCTGGTCTAGTCCACATGCAGAATCAGGAACCTCACATAATCGCTACTCGTTGAGTAGGACTGAATCACCAATTCCAAGCACATACTAATTTATCATTTGAGTGTTACCCACAGAAAATATCGGTATCAAATGCACTTACGTTTAGTCAACATTTTGTGGAATTTCGTTCACAATTTTCAGGATTCTTCCTTTCTGAGCCTCGGTTTCCTTCGTCTGTTTCGTGCTGCACGTCTGATCAAACTGATTAGACAAGGCTACACTATTCGCATCCTATTATGGACATTCATTCAATCATTCAAAGCGTTGCCCTATGTCTGTCTCTTACTACTGATGCTTTTCTTCATCTACGCTGTAGTCGGAATGCAAGTAAGTCTGTCCGTTTTCTGAATATCTGTCTGTCAATCAGTTCGTATGTATATGTCTGTCCTCTGCCACTAAATTCGATTTTTTCCGAAAGGATATCATGGAGAACTGATTGGGTCATGGAAAATTGAACGCATTTGTGTGATCGGTTTGACAATGACTATAAGCGCTAGCCTACTGAATCTCATTGTCCGCTCATAACGGTAGAGGAACGGATGTAATAATGCAGAGTTGCCAGCCTGTAAGTGGTTAACTAGTATTCACTGGAATCATGTTGATTCGAACGTTGCACACTCATTGCTCGGCATGGAAGCAAACTCATGAAGATCGGTATCAGGCGTGGGTCGTATATATTAAGAAGTGATTTGTTCGAGTTGCCAATATTCTTTGGTCACGTGAGCGCATAACGTGTATGTGAGCAGTGCATACGCGACGTTTATGGCGTGTATATCTCAAGATCAAAGAGTTTGGTGGTTTATGGACTGATACTCTCCGGCTGTTTACAGCTTGCCTGAACAGGGTGTTAATATCATCTTGATGGAACGGAAGTAAGTCCAGTGGAGGCACGAAAATTTAACAATGCGAGAAACATGATCAACACTACTAGCGTGTCCGATGGGATCTCGTGGTTTACGTAAGCTCAGGCAATGTTGAAATAGTTCCAGTAGTCGTACTGCTGGTGTGGTCTAGGCCCTTCAATGAAAGAGAAATGGCTCACTGTCTCAATTAATGGGGTCCTGTTTTAGGGATAGGAGCCCTGATGACTGTTTACAAGCTGTCTGTAATTAACAACTGTTGCCAGCGGAACATCCTTTATGTGCGTTGGGAATATTGAAATCAGTAACTCGAGAATTGGGACTATGGACCATTTCCTATCCTTAAGCCCTGCACAGAATGTCAGTGCATCTAAAAAGCAAAACATAGTCATTAAAATCAGCAGATTCCTTTGTGAAACACTGAGTTCCCTTTAACCACTTCATCAGAGCAGAAAGAAGACATATATTGCGATATGTTAGCATTTCATTTACTCTCATCAGTCGCAAACGTAAAACATGCCAGTTATACACAACAAATATTTAACGACACAAAGGGACTAGAAACACATACAAGCACACCAGTTATCATGTAATCATGACCATGACAACCCGACCGGTTGTTTCAACCACTTCGAACTTACCAACCGACGTTATGTGCACAGAAGTTACCCGGCTGATTTAGAAACCAGATCAATGACGGAGGTACTTACCTGGAGGAGATGTTCAGCCAATCGCAAGCACTGATCCATTCTGTTCACTACGTATGTAAATTACTGTCATGAGTTAGATGTCAATAAAAGTACTAATGTGTAGGTTGTTATTTGGCTAGCTCATATTGTTTTTCACCGTGTAGTCTTGGGTATCGTTGCCCGATTCTTTGTACAAATCCGATATTAGAAAGTGATGTACTAATAACCTATAACAGTTACTAGTTAAGGCTAGGGTTGAATGGCTGTTGATTTTTCACGGCCTCGGAGTCAATCAGCAAAACACAACTGATGGGTCAATTCTGATTGTCAAGCTCGTATGACAAGCCTCAGTCAACGGAATGAATCATTAATACCAAATAATTCAAACGATGCTAGTAAACCAGTCCGTCCAGATATCAACATTAGAGATATCTGTGAAAACAATGGTTTAATACGGTGCTGACTGGACACTAATAGACCAGATAAATGTAACGAACTTCAACTGGGATTCCTTTTGAAGAGCTCGGTTGCACAGAATTCATGTGCTGAGTAGTGCGTGGTGTCAAGCAAACATTGAATGCCGTACAAAATAATGCAAGAGTCGAACGGGAACTCGAGACAGTATGTAAAATGCACGGCTTACTGTAAACAATCTAGGTAGTAAAAAGAAACAGAGTTGAGACGAGGTTAACAAGGAGCGAACTGTTCATTGGGTGAGAGAACGATTCGAATGGCCAACAGAAAAAGCAGCTGGTACTAACCGTCCAATACTGAGGTCCTTCTGTTGCCACAAAGAAATTATAATTGATGTGACAAAACAGTGACGAACAGAGAGTGAGGACTCTTTAGAGCACCAATAACGACTTCCGATATGAGTAATTAACAGAGATTAACGTCACTTGTGCAACACAGATGAAGATACCCCTCTTAAAAAACTGTCCTCTCGACTAGTCGAATGTAACACCTCTACAATGTGCTATGGAATGTGAAACGTGGCCAACATAAGGCGGATGAAGTCGTACAAAGTGAAGAGGAATAATGAAACTGACGATTAGTTGAGCCTAATCAATCACGAGGTCCATCAGGCCAACGTCTTGCGAGAAGTCAAACACAAACAAATTCAACTCAACATCATTTCGACAAGCACTGAGATTGGACTGCAGCGAAAGTCATGGTGATTTTAATCAGTATAAGATCAAGCCCCTCATGCTTGACTATCTGTATTCTAAGCGAAAGCGCCCATTGTTAAACTGAGGTCCGCCAAGTTCCACAGTTTCCCCAACTACTTAATGGGGATAAAATACAATAATTGTTGGCTTTTATAGTAATCAGTTGTAGAAAAATAACTATTGCAGCTGAAGATGAGTCCACTTGAACTTGGTACTGGAAGTAGAGCACAGTACATAAAACAGATGTATTGTGAATACCCCAGCCTGTATGGACAACCAGGTTTTTGATGTGGTTCATTGTTCTGTGCTATCAGGTCGTCTATCTCATGTTTATATTGAGAAACCGTGATTACTACTCTTTGTTCCTGAGAGTGTTCTCCGCAAACCAATCTGTTATTGATCTATCTGGTGTGGTAACGTAATAAAATGAACATAGTTTGGTGCAAAAAATTTCGCTCACCCTGTACGGAAGGCTTCGCCTTTCTCGTTGAAACTTGGAGATCTCGTGAACTCCAGTTGTGTAAGACTTTAGTTACCCACCATAACAGAAGTCATTTGAAACTTAGCAATGAAATCAGGTTGTACTTACACATATATATGGTAGGTGCGTGCGTGTTTAGAATAGCCTAATGCAGTGGTTGAATTCCAAAGCTGTCGGCGTACATAAGTCACAAAAGTTGGTTTGTGCTTGAACACTAGAAAGTCGATTCACACACCCTGTACTCTGTGTGGCTTCATGTTTGTGTGGTTGTAAGCAATGTACCACGTGTTATTAACTTCAAAGTGGTTGAAATGTGAGAAACAGAATGAAACCAAAATATTGCCTGCTTACGAAGGGGAAAGCAGCAACCAATCGGCTTGCTCCAGTAGTCGACATTTCATTGGTTCAGCCGACGTTGCTTGCGAGCATTGGTTCTTTTGCTGTCATCCGATAGGAACTCAGACAGTGGTCATAAAAATCAAAGTCATGTTCAGTTGTGTCGATCGAGCGAACTTTGAACGGCTGACCAATTGAGGAGGGAGATATAAATCAGAGGTTTTACATTTTTTCGCGCTAATTGTTAACTATACCAGATCTTTAAATCAGACATTAGGTTACCCACGTACTTGGCAAAGCCAACAGCTAATTGGGAACTTTTTTTTGACAGGTGTTTGGTACCATTGCGATCAATGACGCAGAAAGCCAGATCACCAGCTACAACAACTTCCACAGTTTTTTGTCTGCGGTTCTTCTGCTCTTTCGGTGAGTATGATCTGTGTGACTTTCAGGCTGACTTTTTCTAGACTCTACACAGTCTCTCGTTGACATACCGTAGGACACATTTTGGATACGGTGAATGATCAATCCAACCAGGTTGAGTCACTTAGATCGTGGTTTTGAAGAGATAAAGTGTAGATTTCTGAAACGCCGGTTCTGTCTAAAATGCCAGCCGTAGTGCACAAGATGTTTAGCGCATCTCATTCCCCACTTCATCAGACACATTATCGATGGTTTCGGCACAGTAACGAAAATAGAGTTTTTTCCACCAGGTCTGGCTCAGTTGATTGAGTAACAACAGAGAGTAAGGCATAATGTTGTTGTATCGTAAATCAGTAAGCAAGGCAGGGGTAATGAACGTACCCTAGTATGTATGCAATCCGCTTAGTAGATGTACACAAAGGACCTTAAATGAGTAAACGAGTTAGAATTAAACCAATCAGAATCGCGATGTATCACGTGAACGTCAGTAGCCAATCAGATACGAGGTGAACGACCTGGCCTTGTAGAAGACGTACAAACACACAACAAATGTGAACTTAGGGTATAGCTCTAATGATGTTGAAAGCGATGCCACGCCTTTGCGAGACAACCGGTCAAAGACAAAAGTAGCAATTGGTTTGCCTGCCCCACCAGTAATAGGCAAACCTTTCGGAGATCATATTGAAATAGAAGCACTGACATATTCTGCCAGCTGTTTCTGTTCACGGTTTTGATATATGGACGACACAACTGGTTGTCATGTCAGCTAAGTCTAATCGATCAATGAAATAACGTCAAGTCCACTGAGAATAGGGGGACGAACAAAGAACAGACTATCGACTGGTAATAAATGAATCACAGTATGCTCATCTATGTATAAATTTTCAACTAGCACATCTGCAGTCGGTCAAGTGTATGGTCACTTCGTCATTAGCCAGCAAATCTAGAATGATCCACATAAACAGTATCACTACGGAGCAGAGATTGCGGCGTTTGATTGCGCCTTTTATAAGATAGCGTTTTTATGAGCGCTCAGTGCTAACCAGGTGACTGCACTTTTGACACAAACAACCGCTTGGTGACATGTTAACAGATGTTCCATCAGGAATTCCCAAAGTTGGTGCACATACTAGGCCTAATCCTTCACTGGTATAACGTGAAGTCATCAAATTGCCATTTCTGTCTTGTTGAAACTTATCGGCAGTAACCGAAACGTCAGAAATAAAGGTGATCCTTCAAAACCATAATGTTACTTATTTTTTTAATCTGCCGAACCAGCTGACGAACCACGAATAATTTTATTCCGGCGATAAATTGAACGAATCACCGCTTGACTAAAGATTCTTCATCTACAGATACCGACCCTACGGAAGAAGTAGAGAAAGAACGAGAGAAGACCCATTTTTGCAATCTAAATACTTAGCACACTATTTCCAGTTGAAAATCACCCATATTTGATCGCTGTTGTCATATTCATGTAGACTTTCTAACTAACCTCTTTCCAAAGGAAGCATTAGACTCGAGTTTCGCTCTCATTAGAGCTCA
>QNGE01002795.1:82740-97955 GCA_008508345.1 Paragonimus westermani | reverse complement strand
TCCAGCTACTGTACCCGCGGATGCTACTCAAACCTGAATTCTTGTACATTGGTTCAATTAGTACCGTAATAAATCCAGTTATAACGAGCGCATTCTCGTTTACCGTTTCGAGGATATATTATCTCCGTCGTTGAATACTGAGAGGCATTTACTGGATTAACAGATTACGCATAACTCGGTGTGAACTTAAATCGTTAAAGAACGATTCAATGTCCACTGAATGATCTCCTGAATTCTTGAGCGGAAGTGACGTTAGTTTCATCCGAATATGGCCGAAAAGTACGCCTTAGCAAAGTGAATTCAAACAGGTTGAATAACTTGCACTTTCGCTGTTAACTTCAGGCTACATTGATGACCCGTGTTCTGACGTTCTTCAAGCTCTCTGACTGACGCTCCGGGGTCTCGAGTAGTGGGTATGAGAAAGGAAAAACTGAAAGGCATACTGGTAACCGTCCGTGAATTATGCGGCTAGCTAAACCACACACCATCGTCATTCATACGCACAAGTACCTCTGATACAAGGTTGAAGCATTTGAAACTAAAACGATACAAGTTGGACTCAAGGGTACCGTTGGAGAAATAACGAGTCTAAGGGTGGGTCATCAGGTCTCGGATAGGTAAGCTTTGATTTGCGTAAATGCGACAGGCCAAGCTTAACCATAGCCGGCAAACGATGCACTAGACAGCACGCAGGAATCCAGGTTGACATATTATTCATACTCACACCGCCCCGTGTGGACCATAAATAAAAACACACACCTGAAGGCGTCGCGTTTAATCGCTTTCAGGAGAGACATTTCGTCGCCCGGTTTCCATCTAAAACACCGGGGGAATAGGATAAACATATATATTTTACACGCATTATCAACCCATGAACATAGTGGGATGGCTTTGATTGGAAATCACTCGGTCATTTGCTGCGAAATAGAATTCAGGCATAGTGTTGTTGGGAATCACGATTTTGGGCGTTTCTGCAAGAAGGAAGTATGTGTTTCATCCTGAAACTTCCAAAGCGAGCACATTTACGACGCAAAATCAATTACGAATATTAACAAGCTACTTCTATCAAAAATAAAAGCCAAACATTTTTTATCAAGGGCGTAAAGATGAGCGATTCGTGGGTGAAAAGGGCTTTTCTGATTGACACACGAGTAGCGCATCCGACAAAACCTATATGCATGTCCTGGAATCTCGTAGTGGATAGAAAATTTGAGGCAACAGTGCTAACAATCAAACATAATGACTGGCGTTAGTTGCCCACGATAGGTTTGTGATATTTGGTGAATAGATATAGCTTAACGTGATACGAGTAGCCGGCATATCCGAATTGAGCAGAACACAACGAATGAACGACATTCGAACGCTTGTATTAGAATTGCGCGCCGTATCACAAGTGTACAATCTGGACCTCAATAATTGCCGTGAAAGTATATGTTCAGTGACATTCGCCACATCCACCACATGTTGAATGGGACTGCGGGTTCATGAAATCCTTTCTGGGTTTCATTTGCAGCCTTGAAGTCCTACGAATGAGGCTCGTAATTTCTTGGTTCGAATTCGAATCTAGAACGGACTAATCATTATCTGAAGTCACACCAGAATTTGGAACGAGCGGACCTGCATCCCCGAAGTGTTTCTGAACAACTTGTCGATTATGTACAGAAAAATCATCAACGTCTAAAATTTGGTACAAGCATTTACCAAGATTCTTTAGAAGTAAACCCGATGACGGTCTCAAGTCTGTATCACGATAAAAGGTAACTTCAGTGGATTGAATACACATCAGGTTTGACCTCGAAGACCGTTCTTTAAAAAGTTTGGCGGAACTTTCATGTGTAGTTGAATGTCTGGCATTGCGATATTGTAGCAAGGTCTCTGAGTGCAGTACACTGAAGGGAAGCTATACGACTTTTGAGTGTTTTAACAAAGTTTTTAGCCTGACCATTAGAGCAAGGATGTCGAGCAAGAGTAAACAGATGTTTGCATTCAATGCCGTTGAGTCAAGTAGTTAGAAGTTTGGGAGTGAAATGGGTACCAGTGTCAGTCACTAACACAAGAAAGATAACTTCGCTGCTGAATATTCTTCTGAATGCGTAGATGGTGAATTCTGCAATGTGCGTTGTTGTGAATGCCACTTCCGGCCACTTCGAATGGAAATCGATCACTACTAGCGCATAAAACCTGTCAATAAAAGGACCACAGTAATCCACATGAACCCGTTGCCAAGCCTCAGTTGACATCGGCCATGGAGTTCATTTAGACGGTGAATTGTAGAATTTGTGATGGCGAGATAAGCAACTTTCAGCCAGACGACAAATATCAGCGTCAATCTCTGGCCAAAGACTTCATCTTTTCAAAACTCCAAGACGTCCGGAATATAGATCGTCCAGAACAGCTCTACGAAGAGTTGGGGGAATAACAATTCTGTCATTCAAGCACAATAATCCATTTGGAGTGAGTGATAATTCCTCCCGATGCACATAAAATGTGGAAAATTTCCGTTTGACTTGTGGGATCCAACTACGTTGTAACTCACTGAGGATAAGTAAAAAGTAACGTTGAGTATCGCGAATCAACTCTCTTCGTCTAACCGGAGAAGGTTGGGCTAGAAGGCAATGATTACTAGACGTTTGTTCAGGTGTATAAGGAGCACGTGGCAAATAATCCACATGTTTGACTTGGCTGGCAGATTTGTGCACTATAGTATAGTCATATGCACTGAGTGCCATGCTCCATCGTTGAACCACGGCTGCTGATTCACGTGCCAGTGACTGTTCAGGATTATAGATAGATTTCAGTGCTTCATGGTTTGACACAATTTTGAATGGTATTCCAAACAGATATTTACGAAACCGCTTTTTCGTTTAGTATACCGCCAGAACTTCACGGTGTGTCTGAGTATAGCCCCTTTCTGCTGGACTAAGTCGGCGTGATATACACACGACCGGTTTGTTGTCCTGTTCAATTACAGCTCCGCTTCCAGCTGGAGAAGCATCAGTTAAACACAGGCATAGTTTTGAAAAAGCGGATGAAGTATACCATCATGTGACAAAAATTTAACAACTGACGTACACACCGTTCATGAGGTGGAGTTCACGTGAACTGCTTCTCGGAAAGTGACTGGAATAAACATTCAGCAAGGTGAGAAAAATTTGGAATGAAACGGGAATAGTAATGCAAAGTACCTAACAAAGAACGCAATCCGGAGAGGTTTGTGGGTGAAGATGTGTTAACTAATGGGTCTAGACGTTTGGCATCAGGTTTGAATCCCTTACCGTCAACTAAGTAACCCAGACACTCGAAACCGCTTACAAGAAAAGCGTATTTGTTTGAATTAACAGCAATGATTTTGTCAAAAACCTGTTGAACTACTTTTTAAAGACGAGGACCATGAGGTAACTTGTCCGGAGCATATACGATGACGTCATCCTGATAAACTTCAACACCATCCATACTCACACACAATGTTATTCATTACCTGCTGAAAGATAGCAGGAGAGTTNCGCAATCCGGAGAGGTTTGTGGGTGAAGATGTGTTAACTAATGGGTCTAGACGTTTGGCATCAGGTTTGAATCCCTTACCGTCAACTAAGTAACCCAGACACTCGAAACCGCTTACAAGAAAAGCGTATTTGTTTGAATTAACAGCAATGATTTTGTCAAAAACCTGTTGAACTACTTTTTAAAGACGAGGACCATGAGGTAACTTGTCCGGAGCATATACGATGACGTCATCCTGATAAACTTCAACACCATCCATACTCACACACAATGTTATTCATTACCTGCTGAAAGATAGCAGGAGAGTTTCTATGTCCAAATGGCAAAAATCGGTACTGAAAAAGTCCATTAGATGTATTGACTGTTGTTATCGGCATTGATGCCTTATCCAAAAGAATTTGTAGAAATGCATACTTCAAGTCTATCTTGGAGAAAACTTTGGATCCTGAAATTTTGCCCAGAATGTCCTCAGGTTAAGCAGTAGTACATGCATGTTGCTTAAGGCATCGATTTACAGTAAGTCGATAATCTCCACATATTCGCGGAGTTTTCCCATCAGACTTCGAAGGCGCCACAGTTAGCGTGGCCCAAGAGGATGAATCAACAGGCTCAATAACGCACTTATTTACTAGCTCGTTCAGCACCTTAGTTAGAGGTTCACGGAGTCCATAAGTTATTATACGAGGTTTAAGAAAAACCGGACCACCAGTTTATTCCTAGTTTAACTGGAGGTATCTTCATGCTGCCCATGACCTTCGAGCACTTGAAAATGAGGGAACCTGGATATGAAGCACTTTTAAAACCTTCAGCCCCAAAATGGATGGGCTATGATGAGTAACAACAAAGGTGCATTCAAGTGACTTGGTTTGTTCGTTAAAGATCGGAATAGTGACTGTACCCAAAACAGGAATGTAATGACCAGTTTTACCTCGTGTAGTTACAGAAAAAGGATGTAGTGTGTAATTTGGATAGAACTGTGATAGATGTCTTTGTGGTATAATAGATTCTACAATACCAGTGTCAATAATAAAATCATGTCTCATGCCACGCACTATGAAAAGGGTGTGAAATAGATGCCCTGAAGTGGAAGCGTCAAAGTAAGGGGCTCTATCTTGTCACATGTAGCATCAAATTCACTTTGACCAGTTACTACAAACTGGCAATATCTTTTCGAATTACAGACAATTTGTATGACCTCGTTTCCCACACTTGTGGCATATAGAGCCGCGATGAATGCATGTGTATCTGGAATGTTTCTTGCCACATGTGGCACAATTCCCGAACCTGCCAGTGATATGTGTCGACTGTTGCTAAGAATTCTGAGAACTTGGTCCAGAACCATAATTAGAGGCTGAATTGAATAGCCGCAGAGTACTGTGTTTTGTAGGTCGCTTTATCATCGATCCAAATAGGACCGGGGTCTCAATAGAGCCCCCACGATGGACTGTATCATTGACATCTTCGTACTGCTCACAGATGACTGGTATTTTGATAGGTGGGTTTTGGAAGTAACAGTAGTTGTCTATGAGACCAGGTGAATTAATACCGACGATCAGTCGGCCACGAAGTTGGACTTCCAATTGATCACCAGAACCACACTGCGCTGCCTGAGTTTGGACCTGGAGAATAAAGTCACAGACTGATTGGTTCGGTTGGCGTTTCATGATATTGAATTAGGCTCGTTCGGCGACCTCAAAATTCACAGGAGTGACATGACTGAGCAATATTTTCTCTGCGCCTTCAAATGTGAGATCCGTCAGCGAATCTGGATGATATAAAGTCTTCATAAGACAATTAGCCTCTTTTCCTACTCTTGAGAGGAACAAGGCCGAGTTTGTCTCCCCACTTAGGCTGGATGCGGTCCTACACCATAGTTCAAAAGTTTCGAGAAGTTTAGGACTCATTGTTATTGGAGACTGCCGCGACGCCTATGTGATATTTCGTGAATAGATAGAGCTTAACGCGAGACCAGTAGCCGGCATATCCGAATTGAGCAGAACACAACGAATAAACGACATTCGAACGCTGGTGTTAGAATTGCGCGCCGTATCACAAGTGTACAATCTGAACCTCAGTAATTGACGTGAAAGTATATGTTCAGTGACATTCATCACAAGGTTACACCACACTAAATTCGCTGTGATTCGAGAAGATTCTTCTTTTCAATACCAGAGAGGTCAGCGAATTCGGCTTCGCTGGCGTGCTAAAAGAACGTTTCTACCGTTGGCCCACGATAACCACGACTGCATGGAAGCAGAAAGCGAAACGTTTGAGACAAATTGAGTGTTGATTAAGTTTACATGTAAAAAACACCACTGAACGCATTGACAGACATTGCGATCTGTTCATTACCCAGATCATACCAGTCAAACATCGGGAAGTCGACAGGCGCAGGCCTCCATTAAGTTCAGGACTTGAAATTTGAAAGTGACAGGTATGAAGAATAGTGTGTAACAAGAGAGCGGAAGGGTAGTGGACTCGACAATATGCATTCCAATATCTCACAAAAAATTGAAAAATATCTGTAGTGGCCAATCCATCAAATGGTCCAAATAACCAAAACATGGTAACACCAAAAGAAACCTTAACGATACCGGATGTGTACATAAGGTTTACGTACAAGTACAAGACATCGTACGAAAAAATGGAATAACTCACTAACAAGTCAAAACCCCTTGAGCTGGATAGGCCACCGTTCAAGAGAATGACAACGCCAGGGGGTAGGTTCGGGTGACGACCGATAGATAATTAGGCACGTGATGTGGGATAACGTACGTTTGACGTCGATATATCAACAAATACGTAAATGCAGAAGACAGAAACGGCGCGCGGCAACTCCCGTTTATTCTTGATGAAAACCAAACCAGAAAATGATGTTGATGCTTTCAAAGAAGTGTGTACAGGATTATTACAAAAAAATGAATTGTAAGATGCGACTATGAACTGTAGACACTACAGATATCGGACATCGAAACGGGTAGATTGGGCCCCAAGCCTCGAACCCCTGTACGAATCGCTGAAATCGCTGAAATATCTCATTGCCCAGGTGGGCGTTTCCAAGTCGTTTGGTTCTTGACCCGGCAAAGTCCGCAACTGTTAGAGTCTGTGTTCACTGCTCACTGACAAGAAATAGTAAATTACCGGTTGAAAAGCTTATCGTGTTGGCCTTTCAAAATTACTCGTTGTAGAAGCATGTAGTGCGCCGCCATTTTGTTTTGTCACACATACTCCCTTCCGCTTCCTTTCAGGTCCTCGAACACGTGGGTTGGCCGCCTCCGTGCAACGGGCTGAGGAAGGTGACCAACCAGAATCCGAGGTCGGCGGTCAGTGAGCGTGAGACCACGTCTGATTGGTGGAAACTCCCGGACCGTGGGACCCCGTATATATATATGCACAAGGACACGTTGTTGATCGAACTCTCTCGGTATCTGAGTTGCGTTAATACACGTTTCTTTTTGATTCGTGTTTATTTCCTATTCTGTGAAGTAGACCTATTTGTGCTCGATTGCGAACGTTAGACACTGTGTGCACTGTAACCTGTGATTGACCCAATTAGAATATTACATCGTAACCTTGGTTTGTACGGTTACCTTCAGTTGTAAAATGAGGCTTACTGTAACGGCTCTCGAGGGTTCGGTGTTTTCTCTCGATGTACCCCGCGATACAATAATCTCTGGACTAAAGTTGCTTATTAGCGTGGAATGTGGAACACCCGAAGACAGATTCATGTTGATGAAAGATGGACAACTCCTGATGGGTCCTGATAAAATGCTCGAGAGTGCCGGGCTGAAAGATGGTGATTTAGTGGTTATGGTTCCGAATTCTTCCGAGGCTTCTTTTCCACAAGCATCACAAAATGAACCAATAATAGGAACTCCATCTGTATGTTTGCAACATTTACTTTGGGCAACCTTCAGGCGACTGGTTCCCGGATTGATTTCTCGTCTATTCGAATCCCCAGAAGTGTCGGACCTGCCGTTCCTAGCGGCGAAGCGGAAACTATCCGACAGATGATCCTGAGGGGACCTCCTCATTTATTAGCACTTTTGAGACAGAGGAACCCCGAACTGGCGCTGCTTATCAACGACCCTGGTCAGTCTCATAGCACAACTGTCAATCTTATTTGACACATCTAACTTAGGGTTTCCAGTTAGTGGGCATTCCGGAAACTAATTGTTGGCTTAATGTTCCGCACAGATACCCATGTAACGTTTCTGAATTCGAAGTGTTTCTTGTAACGAATGTATTTTTGTACCCCACTGAGTTGCATCGCGCCTATTGTCTATCTGATTCAAAACACAGACAAACCCCCCAGTGTGTTACTCCTTTCATTCTTGATTGTGCTCTCAATTACAGTACATAAGCTGGATTTTACATATCGTAGCTTGTCATTTTCACTTATTGTCCCGTGTGCTTTCAGTTTATAGTCTTCAGTGTGTTCATTGTATTAACCATACATGTATGCAATTGAATTTGTGTCGATCCCTTCGGCCAGTTGCGTTTTCCCGGGTATATGAGTCTCAACGGAATGCGCAAAATGATCGTCACCAAGAACTGGATTTTACCTCGAACGCGGATCCACTGGACCCCGCTGTGCAGAGCCGAATTGCAGAGATAATACGGTAAGATTGAGTCGGACTATTACACATATCCTTGCTTTCCATTACCTTAGTATTGATGAGTTGTCGATTATCTCGGTATCCATATACAGACTCAACGATCCTGATACGAATCTGGCCTGTTTGGGGGCGCCTTTCTATGGGTTGAGATAAATTGAACGCACACAGGAACTAACTGGTTTTGATCGTGCAATGGTTCCTCCTGTCGCCTGGTTCCACAAAGTTATTTTATACGATGTTTCCATTCCAACTACCGGTGACATGTCAGTTGACTTGGCATATTGGCATATGGTATATGACATATTGAACAAATAGGTATCCTACAATGTGGCTTTTGCCCAGTTATCCTTCTCATTGGGTTAGTGAGTTTGGGTTAAAGTGTGGTAATTGCTAATTGGTTCCTGTTCGTGTTATTTATTGGCGGTAAACTACGTTGGACCATGTACAGATGTGGATCTAGGAGTGTGGAGAAGAGACTAGTGTGGGAACATGCCATCACCAGACACTAAACGCTCGGAAGCAATGTTTTGGAAATTGGACACATCCATCCTTTCAGTGCATATTGAACTCAACGGCCTGAGTGTTGTTGTTATTAAGCCAAGTTTTATGTGAAGTAAAGACAATCAGCAGGATGGAATTCGAGACCGGGTCTTGACGCGATGTGACTGTTTGCACATCCCGATGACCTATTGGACTAAACTGGAAGATATAGCGGTCACACTGACATTGTCATTCATGCAGGACAGACCATTAGTTAGAGATCTTTCGAACCATAGTCTCCTGGTCCCAAAGGTCGGGGGTTGGAGGGTAGCTGACATCTTTCTTTGGAAAGCATACTAGTGTTGGTACACGGTCACCAGCTTTTGCAACCAGAGGCTTTGTTCGAAAACCATAGTCGTTCTGTGTAGGTCTAGGCTCTATGACAGTAGCTTGGCCCATATACACATGCCTACTCACAGCACTTAATTCCGTACTGTGTCGGCCGTCTCGCAGTAGATGTCGGGTCGCGCTATCTGCTGTATACTACAGTATGGACAGGCGGAAACATGTTACTGCTGACCTCCCCTCACTTCCTTATCGATGCCAGATGTCAGAACATGTTACTGCTGACCTCCCCTCACTTCATTATCGATGCCAGATGTCAGAATCTCAGATCCTATTTGACTCCTGTTTTTAATGACTGCTGCACACGTCCTGCAACGGATACGGCCAATCATAATAACAGTCTTGGTAAGTTCCTTCTTTTACCACCCGGCTTCATCATCGTCATCATCATCATCATCATCATCATCATCATCATCATCATCATAACAGCCATGAGCCTGACCAAAGGTACTGTGGCTCGAACCGCCGCTCACCTCAACAGTGACGTGGAATATCCTAGAAGGAAACATTACTACAAAGGTCAACAAAGATTAAAGAGGACTAAGCGGAAGAACTAGAAGTGGTATGGATACAGGTACGCCATTGTCTGCGACACACCGCCATCTCGGATAGCGTCTCTAACCAGCGGTTTGAGTGATCACGAGGACCCCATCCAAGCAAGCGATGCCTGCCCACTTTGCTCAGTGGAGCAGTCAAGGTCTTCATATTTCGTGACCACGTTGTTGCTGGACCACCACGCGGTTTTACCCAACTGTTGGTGGCCTCAGTATGTAATGCCCGGTACGGTAAATGCTCAGCTGGCATACGGAGCACGTGCCCCAACCATCGCAAGCTGTGCAACGTAATTAGTTGACCAATTGATCGCGCATCCCGAACGTTCCGGAATACGCGCCGGCGAACTGCCGCATTGCTCACACGATCAGCCCACTTAATGTGGGCCAAGTGGCGGAGACAACGATGGTCGAACACAGCAAGCCTGTTGATATCTTGCTTGCGAACAGGCCACGTTTCCGAACCATACAACAGAATGGAACGCACACAAGCATTATAGACCCTTCCTTTCAGCGACAACCGAACGTCTTTTCGACGCCACAGATGACGCAGTTTGGAAAAGGCAACTCGTGCCTTTGCTATCCTCGCTGATATCTCATCAGCAATATTACAGGCTGACGAGATAGTGCTACCTAAGTACGTAAAACTGTCAACAGTCTCAAGCGGATTACCTGCAATGAAGAAAGTAGGGGTGGAAATGCCCCAGTCTTGAAGCAGCACTTTGCACTTTGAAGGTGCGAAGTGCATTCCATACAGACCAGCCCGGTCACTCACCTTGTTCAGCATGGTCTGCATGTCTTCGGCAGAGGGGCTAAGTAAGACAATGTCGTCCGCGTACTCCAGGTCGGTCAATCTAGCGCCAGGAAGAAGATCAACACCAAGCCCACTGGATTCACGAAGCGCCCCCTCCAGAATGTCGTCCATAACAAAATTGAACAGGAAGGGGGAAATCGGACACCCCTGACGAACACCACTAGAAGTGATGAACGCTCGAGACAGTTGTCCATAAACCCTCACTCTGCTTGCAGATTGAGCGTACAGCGATCTCAATAGATCCACGTATTTCATTGGTACTCCCTTGCGAAGGAGACAGCTCCAGAGAACGAATCGAATGCAGCCCTCAGGTCCAAAAAGACCACGACCGTCGACTGCCTATATGAGTGCCGATGTTCCAAGATCCGTCGTACGGTAAAAATGTGATCAACACACCCCTGACCGGATCTGAATCATGCTTGTTCTTCGCGTATCTGACTTTCTCTGGATTTAGTGAGCCGACGTAAAATGAGGCCAGTGAGTAACCTAGACGCAACAGACACCAAGCTGATGCCCGGCTTCAGTCCTCCGTTGCCCACGCCCAGACTGCGAATTGGTAGCTGCTTTCAGCGTTCGCGCTCTTTATCGATTAGGTCAACAAGTCGCTGTCATGCAGACGCCAAACTTATTGAATGCCGATGTTTACTGGGTTTTAGAAACTAGAGTCCAGGACAGCAGTCAACTTTTGGGACTGACGGTATTCGCACTGCCTACCCGATGCCGGTTATATACTTTGGGTGACTGCTGCAGCCGCTGTTGGTCAGGCTGGACTAGGTATAGTCCTCAACGCGACGGCCGCATTGGTATTGGTAGACTGGATTCCTAGCGGTAGACTGTGCCATCCGCCTGAGAGGCTCTTTTAGGGCCAGCCGTAGGCGCCAATCCTTCAGAAATCGTTTCACTATATCTGCTTATGCTCTAACCGACTGCATTGACGTCATTATCAGGGACGTCTTCTCATACCTGACCCTTCTCATCTGGTCGACATACATCTGCAATGTAGTAGTTTGGGACGGATATATGAGCACCTAGGTTGGCCATTTTGATGAGGACGAGTCTCGTTTAGGTGATGGGCTTGAGTTAGCATCATATCACTCGGATATTGATGGACGGCTGTTGTAACTCTGCGCTTAGCATGAGCTATTTTCAACCAGCGTCAGTTTTAGGCATTGTATTAGACATCGTCATACTTAGTTCCCCATCTCCGAGCAGACCTGGTCTCAGGTGGATCACCTGGCTACTAGTTATATGTGGCGTGTCTCCATTCAGGACTGTCTTTTCTGTTTGGCTCGCACAATTGGATGCAGATCACGCGTTGGTACGATGTCGTTGTATCCCTACTTGCGTTGGACAACGACCCCATCGACAACAGTGGCTGGCTGCTGAGAAACCAGCTATGCCGTTGACAGCGTATATACCGAAACAGCCTAGAGTGCAAACTTAGAAGTTATAGCCCTGGGATTCTAATAGTTGCTGGACCGAAATCTCAGGCTGTTCGTGAATAGAGTATTGCAGTTGTTAGATGCCAGACGAGCCATTCTTCCTGGTGGCTAATGCAGCAAGTTTAGGAGGGATATCGATAAGAGGCTGCAGTCCAGTCTGATCTCCAATCGTACGACTTGGCTAATGCTTCACGGAAATCTGGCAGACTTTTCAAGTTTATCCGTGCTACTGATCCAAATGGTGGAAACTGTTTTGCTGATGACCCCTTACTTTTATTTATAGCCCGGTTTTTTACTCGCAAGGTGTTGATTGTTAGGTCATGTGTTCAGGATGCCAGCTAGTCGTCTACCACATCGAGCACTGCCGACGCTGCGGCCGACTGGCGTAAAGTGCGAGGTGGACAGATGACCTAGCGTAGTAGTAGTCAAGTCCCCTACCATTTCTTCTTTCCCTGAACAGGGTTTGTTTTTGTTTATTTTTTCGCGTTTGTGTAGCAGTTAGGCATCAATGGGAACCACTGATATGTTGCTATTTGTGGTGATGCTGTTGCTGCTGAGTGATTATAGACGTGGTACTTTTTGTTGGTTAGGCTTCCTTCATTTTCTTTTTCTTTCCTGATTAGAGCACGCTTTTTCTTCATGTTTGTATGGCAGTTAGACACAAGCGAAAACCATTGATGGATTGCTGTCTATTATGATGGTGCTGATGAAGATGATAGTGATGAAGATGATACTGGTGACGTCGGAAAGGAGGCTGTTTGGTAGGTATTCTCTCGCCGTCACTCGAAACTCGGTTGTTTGTGACAATTTTTGCTGTTCTTTTTTCTTCCATTGGCTGTATGACTGCTACGGATTAACGTCAACTATGAGTGTGTTGCTGTTTTTGACACACTGTAGGAATCGAACTGGAAGTCTGCGGGGAGGTTATTACGCGGGTTATTACGCGTTGATTCTGCAGTGTGATTAACTTCTCAATTAGTTCAGTACTGTCCACCAAATTGTGTAGTTTGTTCCAGCGTGGAAAATTTTCATTGTTGGCAAAAAATCAGTAACCTTCAACACGTTACAAGTGTTATGTCCATACAGAATTGAACATTGAGGTACCCACATCTCTGAAGCAAACAGTAGGGTTGCAAGTGGTAATAAGGTAACACTTGCTACACAGCTTCCCTTCCGATGCCATTGGTGGACTTCACATCACAGTGAATTTAACGCAACAACAACCTTTCTTCTGTCGACCGGCCGTCACTTCTTCGAACTTTTTCAACCATTGGCTCAGCCTCAAAGGATTCATTCTAGAAGACGCACCCGGCCTATACTCACCAACCAACTGGTAACTTCTCTTTTCTCCTTTATAGGTCACTGTTTTCCTCTGTCGCGTTTGACGTCAATCAGTAGGATACTCTACGCGGCAGACGCTTGTTTAGCACCTTCAGTACATGGCTGAGCCACCTAACGTTGTGCATCTTTGAAGAGTGAGTTATCGAACTGGCTTGCCTCTCGCTTCAGAATAACACCCGCCTGTTACCAGAGGTGACCTGGCTCATGGGAGACCGCCGTGTGTTTATAGGTACACATGTCAAGCCGTCCTATTTGCTACCTTGTATTCGAAGAATGGCCTCATAAACGTTCACTTTCGATTATTGAAGGTGGGCTTGTTACCGAATAACTTGGTATGTTGAGGATTTTGTGGACATACCTGCACTGCATTGACGATAGACCGAGTGTTGTGGATGGTTCTTCTGGATTGTTTGACTCCTGCTGGCTTGTTTTCGAACACTTTCTATGGGTTCCATATTTTCCAAACGCAGAGGATAACTAACGATTATTGGACTGAGCGTTTTAGGGTGAACCTCCCGGTGAAATGTTGAACAAATTCTCCCTCAAGACATTACTGTCGTGTATTTGCCTTTGTCTATAATCGCAGAGTATGTGATCATTTTTAGGCAGTTTACCAACTGCTTTCTCACGTCTCATTTGCATACATAAACCCAGTGTGATATAAGCAAGGTAACAGTCAGCACAATTCCTAGTTTTGGATTGCTTTGCATGCTTGGGGCGTTTACGTTCTGTTTGATAAACTGTAGGCTGTCGACTAAGAAAGTTTAAATTACGTAGATTATGTCTATCTTTTGGATTACACGACACATCACGCTTTTGTATGGTCTTTGCCGAGAAACTTCGGTGATCTGTCGGTGCTGTATAAGCCATAAAGAACAAACAGCAACGATGACACTCTATTGTTGTCATCGTTTGGACCCGCTAGCCCTTCATCCGATGTGGTCTTTGCCGATATCCCGTGAGTGCCGTAAGCAGCTTTGTACTACTTAAGCTTTGACAGAATTGAACAGTCGTAGCCATTGGGCAATTTTGCTGTACGTTGCCCTCGATGCAGCTTATGTTGCTCGGTTCCCAGTGGATGCTAACCCAAGTGGATGTATAGGAATAGATAACCGATGGTATGCCCACATACCTACTCAGCACATTCCCTCCTTTAATGGTCCTCAAAAGTATGCCTGGGTCCGCAGATTCCTACGTACCTTTGCGCTCAGTGATTTTTGACATGTGGTACGTGTGACGCTCCAGAATTGGGTGACAATTGGAAGTCCGATATATGCTTTCTCGTCTTAACCGAAACCCTGCTTGATCTGCCCTAGTGTTTTCTTCCCACGTCGCAGTGGGCGCAAAATGATCATAAATGGGGCCTCTTTAACTTCCTTAAGATTTTCACAGCGACTGGTTCTTTTTTCGAATATATTGGATTGGTCGGGTCAAGCCCTCATTTTCTGATCTATCTTCGAAAACTACTGGTTTTCTGGGCCCACATCCCTAATGTTCGGGGACCGAAGTGCAGTCACAAATGGTAGTTAGCGCATGCGGTTCCAGAGCACATAGTTACGGATACCTCTAGTCTGTGGTTCAGGTGAGCTTTAAGGGTACACTGATATCATCTTGTGTGAAGGCTAATTTTTTGATCGACGACGGTGTCACTCCCTGATATCGACCCTTAGCTTTTTCGCGTTCCCTTTTTTATCTCTAGAAATCAAATGCCTCTCAAGTGTCCAGTGCTTGTGTTAGCAGTCTACTATGCCGCTCTGTAGTAACTGCTGTCTGAATTCCTGAGATTCCAGCTTGACAGCGGTTGAAGTCTTACTGTTCAAAGTGTTAATTCGACCTTTCAAGTTAGCTCTGTGTAGACCCTTTTACGTTGGTATGACTTGTTTCTGCATTGGGGTTCAATAAACGTAAGGGCGGAACGGCGGCCTCCCAGCTTGTGGTTCGCCGTCACGGTGAGACTGGACCTTGACGTGGTGTGACGGCTTGCGCATCTCTATGACCTTTTGGGCTAAACTGGACAGAGTTACTCATACCAGGCAGGCCAACAGGTAGAGGTCTGACAAAC
>QNGE01002795.1:63456-79850 GCA_008508345.1 Paragonimus westermani | reverse complement strand
ATGATGATGATGATGATGATGATGATGATGATGATGATGATGATGATGATGATGATGATGATGATGATGATGAGCTTGTGGTTCGCATTTAGGTAAGCTTCCTGATACGATGGACTCTCTTGAACCAGGTCAGATGGATATCAAATCGAATACTGACGCACGGCGCATCTAAGAGAAACGCTGACTAAACAGTATGTACCCAATGCAGAATTGCAGCAGCCGTCCGTCGTTATCGAGCTAACGTGATGCTAGCCAAAATTTTCTCACTCCGCCGTCTAGCGTGTTCATATCTTCGATTAAAATGACTACTTCAGATCTGTTTGCTAGATAAAAGGCATCGTTGATTACGTTATCACAAAATTCGGCGGAGGTATAAGCAAACAGCTAACGGAGGTAGGTATGTTTGATATCTGGAGCTTGTCTTACCTAAGCTCAAGAAGACGGCACAATGTCCATTGGTACTAGGGTTCCAATCCAGTAATGCGGCTACAGCCGCTGTACTAAAGACTAATCGAGAGTGACATCCACAGTGTCATCTGCGGTTTACAATCGATATTGTATAGATAGGTCGAATGTTGTCAGTTTGACAAGTTGACTACTGTCTTGGATTATAGTCTGCGAAGTGCGGCAGATGTTGACTTCCGATGAGTTAAGTATCCAAGAGAGAGCAGCTTGTTGGTTCATCTACTGCATTGTGCGGACATTGAATACACCCATTAACGGGCACTTTGGATGTAAACGGCAGACAATGAGAATCAGAAGCCAAGATGTAAGAAATGAGACTCACTCGGTAGTGCTACGAACTTCTATATCTACTCCAAAATCTGAATAGAGATTGGGGCTCTAAGTTTTCACTCTGTACCTTCATTGTAAAACATTTGGTGGGTGGTAGTGACTCTTGAACAGTGTCTTTTTTTGGAATGGGTGATTAGCTTTATTCTAGTCCTCAAAATGCAGGATGAGGAGACTAGTTCGTCAGATCTGCCTGATATGAACAACCTCACTTTCGAGCAACAAGCTAGGAACATGCAGAATCCGCTACTACGTTAATATACAATTTTTTCATCACTGGGTTAGAACGACGCAGTTCGTAAGGACGTGGTGATTGTGATAAGCATTTGTAATGGGTCAACAGGTCCGTGTAAGTCGCACTTTCTGTAGACGGCCTAATCTACCCGAAAATTTGATAGGGACATGTAAACAAATATCGATAAATGAAGTGAAAACAAAACCACGGTTATGTCAAACTGTTCTTCACTTTCACCTGCTTTTGTGGTCATGAATTGGGGTTCACTCGTTGCATTGACACAGCCTGCGCGCTATGCAGTGTTTGGGTTAGGAGGGCTTTGGAAAGGATGCTTAGATCCACCTAGCGACCCGTGTATCGTTTTTATATCTATCTTGACCAGCACAATGAGTCTTCGTATATGGGATCTACTTTAGTGGATGGCCGTTTAAAAGTGTGTTGAGATTTACGGTTCGACGGATGTGTCGCTTATAACCTATCATTTTCGTTTTCGAAGGTTCTTGTATGGGGTTGATAAAGTGAGTTTGCTAGGATACCTCCGTTCTGTGTGGTATATTGATAGCTGATGATATCCCATTAAAATGTCATTAGACGAGACGTCTTACGTCATGTTTCTATGTATCTATTTCGCACGGTTTAATAAGGGACCCAGCGTACCGCCACACAACATGGGATGGATGAGGATAGAAAGTCTGTTTAGTATGTTAAGAGCACACGAATTTTGCCGCAAGGATGTCACTAATTACCTCTTTTTTATTTACATCAGTCTCTCTAGCCATAGATTTTTCGGATCCTTGGATTTCCAGTTGGGTTGCCACGTTGATTCGATGAGCACTTACCTAAGAGTTATTCATTTTGTACTGAGTCGCTGCCTAGCAACCGTGCTGCTCTTGCCAGGTGGCCCCGAGTTTCTCAACTTGTTCTCTGTCGCATACGAATAATCATGTACGTGCATTGATTACAGGTAGTTTGCGGACATCTTGCGCCCATATATACCAGGTTTCACAATTGTAGGCGGAGTATATCTGCCCCTCCTAGATATCAACAGTCAGTGTTCAGTTTACTAAAGCATCTGTGTACTGCCAGCATATCCGTTTGGATCTTCTAGTTGTCAGTGTGTTTATATGTATGCACATGCATATTTTACAGCCAGAAAAACATCGACAGGCACATGGAAAACGCCTTAGAACATTATCCGGAGACATTCGCTCAGGTTTCAATGTTGTTTGTGAATTGCAAGGTTGGTCGCCACCTAATCAAGGCGTTTGTCGACTCTGGTGCCCAAAGTACAATCATGAGTGAGAAATGTGCAGAACGTTGCAATTTGGAGCCGTTGATCGATAAACGTTGGTCTGGAATGGCTTATGGTGTCGGGACACAGACCATTATTGGACGAGTTCACAACGGGGAGCTGGAAATTGAAGGCTTCATCCTCCCGGTAAATTTGAGCTTCATACTGTTGATTTTCATTTCGTGGCTAAAGTTGATAATTATCGTTAATGTTCCATTTTCGAGTTTTTTATATGCAGTGATATGTCTGTCAGATATGTGGATGTTCTACTCCAATAAATCAGGGCTATTCAGTATTTACGGCGAATTGCCAAACGTTTTAAATAAAGCGGTACATGTCTAAGTTGCTCATTTTCTCGGTCCTTGTTTAGTTTCATTGCTCAGGTGCCATTTACCGGACTGCCTGCGATATGATTGTTCTGGCATACCAGTCTACTCACTTTCAATTTCTTCATCTTCTGCTGACTTCCCTCTTCAATCCACGACAACAGTTAGACACTGGCGCTTTTAACGACCACACTCTTCAACAAATAGGCCGGCAGGTTGCTCCGATGAACACCCTCTCGAGACTGGAACTGGTTGTGTGCTGTGTCTTTGAACCGCGCCTTTACGGTCTCACCACTACTCTTTATCGCCCTTGGGTGGTGATGTGGATCAGGGTTTTTTCTCAAGGTCTCTGGCGACGATAAAGCTGAGTCTCGCGGCGAAGCTGTGGGGGACCGTACTGAGCTCTAATCCAGGACGGAGTATGATTCACTGGATCCCAACAAATGGTCGTCTGTTTGTCATCAAACTTGGCACTTTGGTTTGAGTCGGTCGACATAGCCCAAAAAGACTTTTTGTCCTATCGTCATATGCCTGAACAGACAGTAGCTCGGAGGCTGTCAAAAACGCTGATGACGGTCTGTTCGGTCTTCGGAGGTAAACTAGTCATTCGGACGTTTGTTGATCGTCCTACTACAGAACGGAAACGGCTATGTGGTATGTTTGTGTCTGTGCGCTGCGCACTGACACTGGCGGTCGGCTATTGCGGTTACACGCATCTCGCGGACGCTATATATTGATGAACGGTTCTCACCACAAACGACGGCAATGCGTCACGTGGATGCCGCCCTAGGCAAATCGGCCAATCATATTACCGTCAGCTGTCACTGGTGCCACTCCATTAAAAATGGTCGTTCATTTTGAAGTAGCCACTTGGACTCATTATTTGCTCAAAGAGCATCTCGCAGGCATAAAGTATTCAGTTGACGACGATAAGGGTACGCGGTACACTTATCAAACAGCGCTGACGATTGAGGTGTGTGCCACAACAATGGCGTCACCCAACTATGCATTGGGCAAGGATTTCAACAGCTATGTGAGCCTCTTGTGAAGAGGTCTATTCCACGGATGCACCGTATATACCACAGAAGTAGATTTCTGCTGACGCAGCAGAACTTATGAACCAGCGCCTGATGATTCCCACTGATTCTAAATACTACGAAGACCTTTGTGTACTGAAAAGCAAAAGTCACGAAGAGTCTGCGTAAGGCCCGAGTCTGCCAAGGAGACAAAGAAAGCATTTTGGTTGGGGAATAGCCGGATGTTCTCTTCGATTTCTGGTTGTACCAGGCGTCGACAAGGTGTCAGTGAGACTATGTGAAAAAATGGCGCGTGAATCTACAACCTGTCGGAGTGACTTGACGAATGAGCTGAACATTTCGAGTAAAAGCAGTTAGTCTGAGCCAATTCGTTCAGCCGTTGATGATGGAGGTTGTGTGGTTAGTTGTGGCACTCCACGCAATCTCCCACTGGAAACTGAAATGGCTTTGGGGCCTGAATTACTGAAGCTTAATAAAACTCCAGATCCGGACTTTCCCTCTTCAGCACTTTTCGAAGATGATGGTGAAAGATTAAACTGACCACACTTCTCCGTTTCATTTTGAGACTAAAGAGGTGGTTTATGGCCGATGCTCATCAACATTCATTTCCATTTTCAAAGTAGGTGCCAGGACGTCATGTGACAACCACAAAGGTATTAGTTTGTCACTACCGCATCCAAGCTGCTCATTGGTTTCTGAATTGCAGAGAGAACCATGTAAGAGGTTAGCAGGCAGGATCTCTGCTCGGTAGGGGGGTATCTTGGTCATATTTTCACGTTGCGATAGACTGGACCTTTGACACTTCATTTCTAAACCAACGGTCATGATATTTTTGAGCCTGAAAGCTGATTTGAATCGGTTGCCCGACACATTTTTTGGTCTGTCTCCATCGCAGAGGAGTCCCAATGAAGCATGTCATTTTGTTTAAGTCGTTGCCCACCCGCTCTGAATGCAGACTAGGTGTTTGTGGGCAGCTATCTCGAGCGTCCTACAGATCAGTTGGCGTTCGACAGGGGCGATATTCTGGATAGAACACTCAGTGGTTCCGAGGGCCTCAGAGTGGAGCTTCTTGCAGATTGATATTGATTATGCGGACTACATTGCTTTGCCTAGTCTTTCTGCAGAGAGCTTGCAGACCATGCTGGATCGGGTAAATGATATAGGTGGTCTGTGTGATATACACTTTACGTCCTTGAAATGTAAAGCATTGCTTTGAGATTAGATTAGCATTAACCTTGTCTTCGTTATTTCGTGCAAGCCGCTAGAGATTGTTGATCGATTCACTTGGGTAGTGTCATATCGTCACCTTGTAATATTGCTGACGAGGTGCCCACAAGGGTAGCGAAGACACGCAGTGCATTCGTCTACCTCCATGACTTGTGGCTTCGGTTAAAGATAGTGCTCACGGTCTTATGTGAAATTGGTTTCGCTTTATGAATCAGATGCACGGTCCACCTTTGTGGAAAATGCATGTAGACTCTTGGTATTCAACCACTGCTGTCCCCATCAGTTAACCTGTTTCAGATCGGTCGATTGTGTGAGCAATGTGACAGTCTTTTAGCGCATGCTTGAGAACTCTCTCTCTCTCTGTGTGTTTGTGTGTGAACGGAGATGGCGAAAATGCAACCTCCACTGGTCGTGTCATGTAGTCCGTATGACGACGGAGCTTCTGCTGTAACACGCATTGTTCACTGTGGCTAGTGATAGTTGGGAGAAACCGCGAGGCAGCCAGGCGATGATATGGCTTCGAAAGCCTCGGCGGTTTCACTTAGAAAGGTTGGTAGGTGCTCCCTGTCTGGTTGGGGAGTTCGCGACCATCCACATTGCCGGTTGGAAACACTCTGACATGGCGGTGTTACATTCAATGCGATTCTAAATCCGCAAGCTTGGCTTTATTTTTTCTTTCATCGCCACACATTTGTACTTATTTATCGCTGTACAACTTCGTGGACCATTGTCAGGGCCACGGAGTAGTTCAAGTCTTAGCGCCCGTGGGTACCACGCATGAACACTTATTTAAACTCACTTTGGATGGCCTGAGTTGGTGATCTAAGAGGAGTTTAAAAGATGGGGTTTTACAAAGGGATCAAACCTATCCGTTCATTCAAACTTCGGAAGTGGGCCAGTTTTAATGATCGTTCCAACCAGTCGCTTGTCACTTCTGCGGTGCTCAGCTCATTTCCTTAGGTTACACAGTGGCCAACTAGTGATTCATCAGAGGGAACTGATGACAACAGTTAACTGGTTAGATCGCGTCCATTCTCCGATTGGGAACCCGGTGATCCACTTAAGAGGTTAGGGGTAGTCACGAGGTTCGTGTAATTTGAGAGCTGCATCATCGCCAGTGGAATGTCTGATGAGATCACAAATCATAAGGCTAAGGATGGGATGGCGTTCGCAAACTTACGGTTGGCGGCATCCGATTCGGATTAGCCTGTCAAAGTGACCGAAGCCAAAGGACGCCTGCGCTTATATATCACTGCAACTGGCTTGCGCTGCACCAATTGCAGTTCCACCAACACACCACATATCCAGTGTAAACCCGAAGGAATAAGACCGGGAGGTGTGCCAGTGGGGCCTTTCTGTCCAGCCGGCCAATGCTGGTTAGCCACTTGATTGGCTAATAAGGAAAGGAAACTCTTATCTCTCGGAAACTAAACAGAGAGGCTGCAATGACGAGATCTACACTGAGAAGAAAGATTTTTGAAGTGTAATACAAGAAGCGTTGCAGTATAGGGGTGCAGGTTAGTGCATCCCAGAGAAGATAAGGATGAAAAGCAAAGTTCTCATTGGACTATGAAAAGCCAGGCAGACAATTCATCATACAATGCACCAACAAGCCGGAGAAAAGAATGGGTAGAAGACCACAGACACTCAAGTTTCTGAAAAGAAGAGCGGATTAATTGTCAATGACCACGATGTTGGCCGATGCAGTCATTAACAGAAGTAGAATAAGTATACCGATATGACCTACCTGAGCCTAGCGTACTCGCCGCCTCTTCGCCGACGGGGTACTATGAGTACGTTGGTGACCTACCAGCCCCAAACGGCCAGCGCATTCGCGGCCGCACACATCACAACGCCATATAGTCACGTCACCGCGACCTATGGCACCGATGGTTCCTTTGCGTACCGCACGCTTCCGCTCGCGACCACGCAATAGTTGCTCGTTGAACGCTCGGACGCCCGCCCGAACCGTATTCCTCCAGGTCGTCCGGTTCAACGCCAAATCTTCCCAACATCTAAAATCTATGTTACAACGTGAAAGACTTACCTGCAAACTTACACCGTCTATAGCGCCAGCTGATCTCATTTTTCTCGTGAAAGGCCGAGTGCATAATGCACTACAAGAGCTGTCCTTTTGTGGGGTTGCGAATCCTAGTCCATCTGTGTGGAGGATGTTCACAGTGTTTGCTTTCGAACACCGAGGATTCTGCAACATAATCGCATGCAATAGGAACACCTTGTCAGCAGTGATGGACTATGTCGATCCCCGAGTATATTGTTCTCGTCTCACAGGCCTCGTTGACTTAGTCACATCCTGCGAACTAATTCATCGCTTACTACACCGTACCTTCTTTGCGAGTGATGGATTAGGCTGGAAGCTGCACTCTGGCGACCAACGTATGACTCGTGTTCGGAGCACGAGAGTGCTGACACTGAAGCCGGGTTCAGCAGAGCGTTCCTGGTTGGGGTCCAAAGAGCAGTGAAGCCTTCAGTTAAGGACACCGTCTAATATGGCAGAGAATAGAAGTAACTGACGTTCGCATTGCGAAACTCTTTAATTTCCTCCCTCTATATCTTACTATGCTGCACACAGTTCAGTTTTTCTTCTCACATTGTGGCACGTTTGCTGCTTCATTTGATTTTATTATGTTAACTATATGTATAGGAGGTTGCTGGAGACACGAAAGGAAATGGCCGTCGGTTGAATTTATTGGTGCGCATATCGTCGTTGTTTGATTGAGTTAAATTTAACGCATTGACGGTCACTGAGGCAGTTTCGGAGGCACAAAAGAAGCTGCTTTGTGAATGTCTTTGTTTTCATCGCCTACAATTTGCTTGTTTCTTTACAAGTTGTAGGCGTTTTGGTGTCGGTTGCTTCAGCGAAAACATAAAGGTATATGAGTTGGGTTTATCTTCTTTTCACTGTCAGGAAAGCATTAGCAGCATTCAGTAACGTATTGTTTTCGTTGTTGACGTCTCGTATTTGTATTTGCCTTGTCTTGGTATCCCATTTGTTGAACCTCGACAAATGAACATATGTGCCGTTTGTTTCCTGGAAATGTTTACGACTGTGAGATTGAAGGAATCCCAACATCAGACGGAACTGTTCATAGTTTTTATGAAGGTCATGTTGCTCTTATTTAGGCGAATTTCCATTTGCTGTATTATTTTTGAGCTGAACCCGCCGTTTTAACGCATAACCACTGAGTTTTTCCTGTCGATAGCGATATTCATGGTTCTTGGTGCTCAGCCACACGCGTGCTCTTGAAGATTGGATTCGTCCCTGTCTTCACCATAAGGAGGTTTATTTGACAGTTAACTGTCTTGCCATGAAGCAAAGCCTTGCTGTGTGCACTGGGCCACTAATATGGTGAGCATCAGTTGGGAAAGGGGCGATGCCAGTAATTGCTCAGATTTATCTACCCTGTGTTGCCTTGTCTTCCATATACAGTGATTTCTTGCCACAGTCATCTTCATGGTGAAGACTTCCGTACAACGGACACTTCGCCCCCAAATTGTTGCCCTTTAAAGAACACTGTCGCTTTTACACGAGATACTCTACCCACCTTCGTATAGTGAACCTACTGCTGCACTGGCAAAGTATATCTCAAACCTCGAACAGCTTTGAAAGCATTTCGATTACAACACTCATGAGGAAGGCTACCCGAGGTGGTTGAAACGTAGAGTATTGCAACTTGCCTGTAACGTTGTGTTATTCTCAATCTGTTTATCAATAACATGCCCTAGACTGTTTGTGCTAGTACGAAACTAAACTCGGATGTCGCGCGCCTTATTTGTGTGGCAACTGCGCGCCAACGCGCTTTCACGGTACCTTTTTGTTGTGAACTCTGTGCCATGCACCACTGACTTGCTAGTGGTATT
This sequence comes from Paragonimus westermani, assembly GCA_008508345.1. Taxonomy (NCBI): domain Eukaryota; kingdom Metazoa; phylum Platyhelminthes; class Trematoda; order Plagiorchiida; family Troglotrematidae; genus Paragonimus; species Paragonimus westermani. Next base: position 71,060 of record QNGE01002795.1, on the reverse strand, counting down.
CAGGACTGTTGTCTTGTTATCGGTTTACATCTACCTCCACAATTTGAGTCCGCCGCGTTGCCGTTGTCATTCACATCGCCAAAGCACGGTCTCTATAAATCTAAGGTTGTACAGTAGCAAACTAATTACTTGACACTGAAGCAGAAACTTTCAGTAATATGGCTAAACGGAAATTTAAAAATAATACATCCGATAGCGGATTCGATAAAGACTGGAAGGCATTTTTTTGCAGCTTGTACGGAAAAAGAGTATTCTGAAGGATTGGCGGGCGACTGAAGTAGAATGTGCATTTTAATGAGGGCACGTCGACTTTCCTGTCCACATTTACATGGTGAAAATGTGCCATTGGTTTCCTTTCGCGATTGACAATGCTTACATAGATTCGCGTGTTTGTACGGGATGACCACAATAGTTTCAACGCCGAAAACCCATTCATTGCTACTTTTGTTGCTTTTGAAAATATAGTGCAACCCGGTTAGGACGGCCACAGGGCTCGTCGCTTAGTATAAGCTTCATGTAAGGTTCATTTTTAAACCAAAGCTTACGCCACTGCTTGAATTGAGAAACCTTTTCATTCCTGGGTGGTACTGTCGAACACGAAATGCGATTAGCAGAAAATGCAACTGTATCAGATTACGCCAGAGTTATGAGCAGTGTTATTATGATTGGGCAGCCTACATGTTCCTGGTCTGTCCTTGTGGTGCATACCTCTAACTATGCCCGCTATGCGGAAAGAGTACTGTACTTGACATCAGAACCACTTGACTTTGTCGTTCGCTAATCGTAACGAGGACCAACACTCTTGTTGATCATTCGTTTTTGCACTTTTGTTAGCGAGTGAGCCAGCGATTACTAATTTGAACATAATCACGGTTATCCACCAACCCTGTGAATCTGAGGAGTAGACGAATTTTTCACACTGCACGTACATAAGATTGTTTGACGCTATAGATCGCACATCGAATCCAGTGTTGACTATGCACTGTCCGGCTGCGCAATCATTCACAGACTGTCCAAGGTACCCGGAATCGACCATTTCTTTCCGATACGTTATTACTTGTGGTAATGATGAGGATGGTTATTTTGAACTCAAACCTGTTATACTCCTGAGTTGTTAGATAGGTCAGCTAATTGTGTGTTCAATCACGCGACTCAAACTGAGAAAGCAAATGAGTCTTGGTGGAATTTTTATCGGCTGGGAACTACGCTGGGTGATGAACGCTGTGAGGGTGATGAGATACAATGATTGGCCCACGGTAGAAAAAGCACCAGTGATAAGCTACAATGCAAATTAAAAGGCAATGTGAGGGTGGAGTAAATAAATACGACTATTTGTTTGGTGACTGTCCACCTGAAATCTCCCTCTTGAGTTTATTGCTCGTAGAATCGTTGTCAAGGATTCATTTGCATGTGCACAACTTGTCTTCGGGAACGACCCGTCCATCTTCTGGGTGTGCAGAAACTTGGGGAATATGCCTCCAGGTTTTGAGTGGTAGCCGAAACTGCTTGAGGTAGCTCGAACGTATCCAAAAGAATATCAAATGAAATGGCTCGGCTGGACGGGATGTTCACCTGTCGAAAAGAAGGACGCAGCTAATTTGCATGGCGGACCCATATGAAAGATTGTACTTCCACGTCGTATGTGACCCGACTACTCCGTCGTAGTGTGCGGCCTGCGGTCCACTTTTCAACACTACCAAGGTAGTCCTTCGCGAGTACAAGCTGATCTAATGAAAACGTATGATTGGTTGCACCATAACGGCTGTTGAAATACCGCCCCGTGTGCCTGTTTCACACAGACGGCAGTCGTGGAGTTGAGCGTATAACGTCAACGGGCAGGCGGATTTTCCGGTGCATCAATGCCTTCTTCCGGAGACTTGTTGTTTGGTGTGCTGGGGTGCGGGATTACTCTGTATATCATCAGAAACGGCTCGCCTATTTCCGGCGTAGTCCCCTCTCCTTTGAGTTTCAGGAGTGCTGGTTTAAATGTCAAAATAGCACTCTACTTGGCCATTTGACTGCGGATGGTACGGCGGCGTTCGTTTGTGCTGGATTCCATTCTGTTGGCAGAATCCTGCGAATTCAGCGGAAGTGAATGCGCTGTCGTTGTCCGAAACCAGGATTTCAGATGCACAAAAACGACTGAACGCCTTCCGGAGATTGACAGTGGTTTGAGAACTGATACGGTCCAGCTGAATGAATTCTAGCCATTTGCTGTACCAATCAATCAGTATCATGTAATTTTGTCCATCTCTGGGTCCAGTGAAATCAACATTCAATCGGGACCAGGAGGTTATCGGTAAAGGCCACGAAGGGAGATGTGCTTTCCTGGGAGATTTAGCTGACGCTTGCCACTTTGAACATGTACGAACAATCTGAATCAGGTCTTGATCTATTCTTGGCCAGTATACGTAACTGCTTGCCAATGATTTCATACAGTTAATCCCAGGATTTCCTACACGGAACTACTTGGGTATCTGTTATTGCAGCTCAGAAGGAGTGACAACATGTTCTGCAGGTAAAATGCAGCCATCGACTTCGGAGAGCGAGGAGCGACGTTGGTGGGACGATTGGAGCTGGAAGTGAGAACACGCCAGGGGCCAACATGTACGATGGAAGCGGTTCGCTCGTCGAAGTAGAGGTTCGTTGACCGTGACATCGCGAACCATGGCTGACGTAACTGGAAGTGCTCGGATCATGGAGACGAGCAGGCCATTGTTCTCTGGTTCGACTGTGATTGAAGCGATAACTGTGTGCTCAGGTGGAGTGCGCTGAGAGTTAACCAGTCTAGGTGGGGCGCCTGCCTGACCAATGCTTGTTGTGGATTGATATTTGTTGGAGAAGTCGTGCGCGAGCAGCATATGACCATTCAATGTTGCAAGCGGTTAGCCGTATAGACTAATATACCTTCCTTCGAGCCGAAAACACCAAGGAGGGCTTATGATGTGCTAAAAGTGTGAAGTACCGCCCATAGAACGTTTTATGGAACTTTTTGATCGCCAACACGATCGCCACAGTCTCCTTCTCAATCTGACTATAATTTCACTCAGCGGAGCTCTGGGTCATGGCATTATGAGCAATTGCTTTGTCTGTACCGTCTGGAAGAGTGTGTGATGACGGCACCGGGAGCATTCGTAGTGTTATAAACCCTTGACTCAATACGCTGGTTCGTTCACGGTATAATAAGGCGATTAAAAGGGAATCGGGTTCTCGTCCTTGATGTGATTAACGCGGTAAATCTTAGTCCCGAAAAATACACGGCTGTCCCCGTTAATTGCGCCCATGACGAACCAAAAAATGGGTGCATAAAGCAACTTTGTTCTGCTCCGACAACGTATGTGACAAGGAGAAAATGGCATGGTATTTATAAGGTGCATAATGATCTGCCAACATTTTCGAACCAGAAAACCGAAGGACAGACATCAAAGAAAGTAGTTAAGGTCACGAAGCCACCAATGAATGTAGTGGAATAGATGCCAGACAGGTAAAAAATGGTGAAGGTCACCTCTCGAATGCTCACGACATTTTCGCTTATTGTGATTGGATAGGATCGTTTTCTCGAGGAAGAAGGCGGTTCTGGACAAAACAATGGGTTCCTCTAACACTTAGTAACAATACTTTTAAGGTAGGGACTGAAATGTGTCAAGGGTACTTCAGAATTAAGCAGGGATTTGACTCTATCAAATGCGGACTGGCATTGAATCGACCAGTTCCAGGAAACGTCTTTTTTTCAAAACGTGATTAAGCGGAGCACGAATAAGAAGTAAATCAGGTAAAGAAGTGTTATGGTGGCTTACACAGCCGAGAAAAGAGCGTAAAATGGATATGTTGGATGGCCAAAATATTATCCGGGTCGGGATGACGCCCGTGTCTGTCATAAATGAAACCAAGATATTTGATGGATGTGAGAAAAAATACACGTTTGTGTGCACGGAGACGGAAACCATATTATTTGATGTGGTCAAGCGCATAAGTGAGACGCTCCGTAAGTTCATTTGAGTTGCAATCAGTAACAATAGTGTCATCAAGGTAAGCAGCAGTACCAGGTAGACCCTTCAGCATTGTGTCCATTATTTGCTGAAAAATAGCAGGTGCAGATGGTCAGAGGCTCCTTCGAATCGGCTTCCACTTGTACATGAACACAGGCGTCCACCAAAACGACCATTGCAAAACAGGTGCCGCCATTAAGCTGAATGAACAGATCTTCCGGGATCGGCAGTGGGAACTGATGAGGAACCAAGACGGTATCGAGGCCAGTAGGGTAGTCAACACAGATAAGCACTGTGTCGTTCGCTTCGTAGATAATGATAATAGAGGCTGCCCAAGGTGAGTAACTGACTGGTTCAATGATACCCGACTGCTCGAGGCGTTCGACGCTTTCGGTGGGAAACTGGTCGAGTGTTTGGCGTTAGTTGAAGCCTAGCCTTGACTTTCGTGCAACAGTCAAGGCTGGGTTGGAACAAACTAGAAAATCTCGGCAAAGTAATGTTGGTAGAGTGCTCAGGTATGTTCCCAATAGAAATGAGCTGTAATGTGTTACACATGGATGCTAAAGGGACATTCAAAATACCGAGTTTGACTATCCAATCAAAACCAAGAGAGTTAAGGTGTGGGAGGTCAGCAAAATAAAAAGTTCATGTAAAGTGCACATCTTTGAAAAAAGTATCACAGGTCACCTCACCGGTTAATTGCAACGTGTTGCCCGATGCGCTTTGGGCGTGGTGATTGGTGGTGCACACATCGAGTTCACCAATTAACTCCCAGGTGGAACGTGTGATCAAAGTAATGTCAGAAGCTGTGTCCAGCTGAAAATGAACTGGGAAATTGCTGATGTAGACCGTTACGTACTGTCTACGTGATTCAAATTCAATTTTGAAAGCAGCAAACAGAATTGGATTTAGCATTAGCATTTGTGTTAAAATCGCTTCTGTGGCGAAATAGACTTGGAGCTTGGCTCCTACTACTGTTGGAGATGGTGGTGCCCTGTGGTTCACAGAAACCTTCTGTGTGGCCACGTCAGTTGCATCTCCAGCATTGGTGCTTCTTGAATGGGTAAAACCGTTTGAAATGCCACTCGCCATAAGACCAACATGCTGTTGGGGGTCTTTCTGTGGAGTTAGCGGTGGCCGCTTTCACCGATTGGACCGTACNTCAAAGTAATGTCAGAAGCTGTGTCCAGCTGAAAATGAACTGGGAAATTGCTGATGTAGACCGTTACGTACTGTCTACGTGATTCAAATTCAATTTTGAAAGCAGCAAACAGAATTGGATTTAGCATTAGCATTTGTGTTAAAATCGCTTCTGTGGCGAAATAGACTTGGAGCTTGGCTCCTACTACTGTTGGAGATGGTGGTGCCCTGTGGTTCACAGAAACCTTCTGTGTGGCCACGTCAGTTGCATCTCCAGCATTGGTGCTTCTTGAATGGGTAAAACCGTTTGAAATGCCACTCGCCATAAGACCAACATGCTGTTGGGGGTCTTTCTGTGGAGTTAGCGGTGGCCGCTTTCACCGATTGGACCGTACCGACGATAGAGGGCTATGCCGCCTGCTGAATCATGGCTGCGTCATGTCCTTATCCTGCTAAAGTCGGAACAATAAGCGAGTTCGAATTTCAGCGTCCCGAGGCGAATGAAGACCAGCGATGAAAATGAGGCATTTGAACTGATCTGGGACCTTTCACATTCCCGGTTGACCAGACCTGCAGAGGTTACATAATCATTTGACTCACGTTTAGTCAGCTTGAGGCAGTTGTACCGGGCATTGATTAGTGAGACTGTTTGTTTGGTATCTGCCCATCTAACGAAATCATCGACCGTTACTTAATCAGTCCGCATGCTTGTCACTAATCTGTTGACTAAATATTCTGTAGAAACTGTCAGAGACGATCCTAAGTCGAGTAGTTAAAATCTGGATCACATTTACGCGTCTCTGCCACCTACACCGTTGGCATGACTAACTTTTTATCGGACGGTAGGGTATACGGCGTCTCGATGTCCGCGGTCCTGCGGAGCTGATGTTTACAGACTCTCTGTCGACCTAATGCTTATGTGGTTAAGCAACTACTTCAACAATGATATGACCCACCAACTTTCGGAATATTCTAGTGTTAATCACGGTATGCAAGCTTCATTGAATCGACACGTTCTTGTGACTGCCAGTCCGTCGCATTCTGGGTTAGGCCATAGGGGGGTGGTCGAGTGGTCACTGTATATAGGGTGTATTCAGGAGATCAACTTGTCCTAAGGTGAGCACTTTTTTAGCCAGATTAAAGTATAGAACGCTCGAAGTTTAAGTCAAAATGCATAATGCACACGCTTTCATACACGTATCCTAGCATTATGTCATGCCGATCTTAACTGGCAACTCTAGCACCGCTATGTGAACTGATCGCGAGATCAGCACCGTTCACAAGAAGGTGGTTGCATGTCCGGGAATGTAATGGAAATAGCCTGTTCTGCATACTGTCAATTTCTTTGTTTGGACATCCATTGACTTGCTTGATATCGAATCCTGGTGTTGAATTCAAACCTTGTAGTAAATCGCTCAGTACTCCGTTTCCACCCTTTCTCATTGTTGGGTGTACATATATATGTTTGCAACGTTCCTTTTTAAAACATTCATTTAGCGAGTTGACCTCTAAATGCTCACCAGATATCCGTGTTATAACTGAGTCTTCTTTTTATCTTCCAGACGTCCTTTATGGTTCTAAAAGATCAAAGTTTGGATTTGATGATTGGCTTGGACATGCTAAAACGTCATCAATGTTGCATTGATTTGAAACGAAACGTTCTTGTTTTGGATGGTGGACGAATCGAGACGCCATTTTTGCCAGAGTCTGAAATTCCGTTGCAAATGCGTCACGCTGAATTATTGGCCAATGATCAGTCGCCGTCATCGATTCAACAAATGCTGGTGATTTTGGGAGATCGTTTTTGAATACATGGCATAATGCATCAGTGATCCTGTAAACTAGTCCTACCTTAATTAGCTACGCCTCCAACATTGTTCCGCTTTCAGTGTTTTCCATCCCTTTCCTGTATTCATGCTCCAAAGCGGACTGGGTGGTGGCCGCTCCTAAAATTGGCCACTCATCCGTATTCGCTAGAAAACGCCAGAACCAGGGTGTTTCCAAAACCACAAGTTTTTTATCTTACGTTACGAGAGGTTTCCGTGATATTTGGCGCACAATAGAGTAATTTAATCGGGCTTGCTTCATGGTTGTTGTATGGTTTAGTTAAAATGCATTACAGTGGTAGACCAGTATGCCCATATATCTTGACTCTGCGGACAAACAACTGAAAAGGATTTATACAGACTTCCGCAAGTCTGAGGATTCTCAAAATCTTTACACTAAAAGCTTGGAAAGGGTGTCGAACTTTGAACTTACAGTTAGCGTGCCCGGAGACCTCATACCACTTGACTTCAGGCATTTCTAGAAAATCTGGATTCAGCGTTACTAATTCACTGTTAATGAAACTTAGTCACCGCGTATTTGCACATGCAAAACCTAACCGCCATGGCACCACGTTCTATCGGGTGCCTCTTCCCTACCTATTTATGAGCCTTCGTCATCATCATCATAGACAGCAATACATCAGTGGTT